>CBMN010129364.1:0-11554 GCA_000582825.1 Hordeum pubiflorum | reverse complement strand
GCGATTGATGGATCGCAAACAGTATCGTCGAAGAGTCTCTGATTGATGTGTCGCGTTAGCAGCATCCTGCAGTAGTGGAGAGAACATACCCCACCTGTCATATGCAACACCAACCCACCTGTCATAAGATACCTTGGTCCCAGAAGTCAGGATCTTACCGCGTCAGCACTGTGGGAGAGAGTGGCCAGACCCCACCTTCCAGGGAATCAAGCGGCCCACATGGCATAAGTTGTCTCGACCCAGCCTGCCAGGGTATGAAGCGGCCCACATGTCATAAGTTGTGTCGACCCCACATGTCAGGATTCTACCGCATCAGCACTGTGGTGAGAGAGAATGAAGCGACCCCACATGTCAGGATATCACGTTGCCCAACTAGTCAGGAGGTAACGGTCAAAGGCTTTGACCAGACGGAAGTGCTCCGTTTGGGCTTTTGTGAGCAGTCGGTGGAGTAGGGAGGGTAAAAGTGAGCAACGTTAGTTGCTGGGGGCAAAATTGAGCACGACGAAGCAACGAGGGGCACGAAAATAGAAAACCCTTTTAAATTTAGGAAGTAGTGCTTATCCTATCCCGATTTTATTAAATTTTTATATGACTCTTGAAATACTACTTCTAATAATTCTTCTGCTATTGAAAATTAGCAAGTTAAAACTATATTTCTTAGGAAAAAGATTAAAGGTTGGAGTATTAATGTGGGTGCAACCACTAAGAAAAAAGAAAACATCTCTCCTTATGGAGTTTGATTTTGTAGATGTGTTTTTGGAGAAAACCTTTCGTTTCTAAAGAGGACATGGAAAGAATGAAGGAGATTAAAAATAATTAGATGAAATCTAGAAATTCAAAGAGGTTGCCTTGTGACAAAGGTATAGAGATATAAATATTTTTGAAGTAGATCATAGCAATGCTTATTTTTATTCCTTAGCTAACCATAGACATCGTAAAACAAATTTGCCTACACCTCTTGTACATAATGAGATTGCATCCTCTAGTATTGATATGTTAGATGTATTTATAAAAAATTGTTTGGCTTTGAAACTAAACTTGACATTCATATGCGTTCAAATTTTTGCAATGCAAATGATCTTGTTACTAAAGAAAAAAATTCATTGCTGGAAAGACCTTTCATTGAGGAAGATATTAAGAATATCATTATGGGTTCTTATGCTCATGGTGCCCTAGGCCGTGATGGTTTATCTTTTTATCAGTCTTTTTAGGACCTGGTTAAGGTTAATTTTAGCTCTTGTGAGAGATTTTGAGAATGGTATTCTAGGTATTTATATTCTTAATTGTGCAATTATTTCCTTAATTTCAAAGAAGCCTAATATTAAAGAGATGATTTTTCCCATGTTAGTCTTAGTGGTTGTAATGTTAAGATTTTTACTAAAGATATGCCTTCTATTTCATGTCTTTTCTAAGATGCTTTCTAAGGTTTTCCATCATAACTTAATTACGGGTTTTTTGCCTCATGGTATTCCTAGGGGAGGGGTTATCTTGCAATATGTAGTCGACATTATTCTCTTTTTAGATGCCTCTATTGATCATGCAAGAAATTTGTAATGGACAAACCTTCTAGCGTGAAAATTATTTTCCATCAAAGTTATTTACATGCTCTCCGTGTGGAGGAAAACCTTGTTAATACTTTAGCCCCAATATTTTGCTATCAAATTGGTGATTTTCCCCTTTAAGTATATGGGTGACCCCTACATTTTAAAAAACTAAGAAGAGAGGATATTTGTCTTGTGATCTACAAGATCATTGAGAATACTTCTAGTTGGCTTATATTTCTTAGAGAGATAAATTGATTTTATTGAATACTTGTATTGCTAGTATCCCAACTTATCTCATGTCCAATACCTCTAGATGCTTTCTTAACAATACCTCAATGCTTGCTATTACATCTCAAATGTCTCATTTTTCTGGGGTAACTTAGCTGATAATCATAAATACCATTCTGAAAATTGGAGGCTTGTGTCTAGGGAAAAGGCTTTTGGGGGCATGGGGGTTCTTATTCTTAGGGACTATAATTTACCTCTTCTTGTTTCTTGGAGTAGATGCTATTTTGACAATCGTCCCAATGATTGAAAAAAACAGCTTGATCTTAAATACAACACGGATGGTCCCAATATTCCGTGGGCAAAACTTGGGTTCGGTTCTCTTTTCTGGAAGGGTACGTATTACTTGCGCCTTTTCAGTTGTTAGGGTGGGTAATGGGAGGAAGGTGGGTAATGGGAGGAGTGTTGCCTTCTTCCATGACGTTTGTATTGGTGAATCCTCTCTTAAAACCAAATTTTGGGAAATTTTCATGATTTTTCAAGAGCAAGACTCTTCAATTGATCATGTCTGGGATGATTCTATTTTGGTGCTAACTTTCAGAAGATGTGGATTTTATAATCATTATGAGGGGAGTGCTTTTGACTAATGAGAATGACTTGCATGTTTAGAACCTTGAGTCTTCCATCTTCTTTCGAGTAAAGTCATTTTACAATAAGATAAATTTTGGAGGGGTAGTTCACTCCCTTAAAGATTGTATTTGAAAAATTAATACCCCTCCAAATATTCATGTATTTTTGTGGCTGCTCTTTAATAATAAAACTTAAGCGTTAGATAATCTTTCCAAGAAGCACCATGTGGCAGACCCACTATGTGTTTTTTTGTGCTGGGAATAGAAGTGTTAAACATCTTTTCTTTCACGTATTATGGTCGGTAGCACCTAGAAAATTAATTCGGATATCCTCAATATTTTCATACCTTGCTCTTTTGATAGCAAAACTAGTTACTGATAGAAGATGAATAGAATTGTTGTTATTAACATGATTACATCTAATACCTTGTCGATCTTATAGTTGCTTCACAATGATTTTTAGGGAGATATTTCAAATATATGATTAACATTTTTTTCAAACGTATTATTTGATGTCTTTTTTTCATACACATATTACATTTTGGTATACCTATTAAACATATTTTCGACATGTTCAACATTTTCCCAATACATGATTAACAATTTTAAAAATACATGTTTTTAACACCAAATGTGTGTTAAAAATATTTCAAATACATGTTAAAACATTTTTTTTGAATGATACAGAACAGTCTTGAAACTACACGACTTTTAAAATTGTACAAGAATTTTTTTTAAACGTCCAAAATATAAGTTGAAACACGTGAACATTTTTTGAAATGTAACTATAATTTTTTGAATAGTTCAACATATTTTTTTGATATTGTATAAAAAAAGTTCACATGTATTTTCTTGTGAAATGCCTAAACATTTTTAAATATCTCAGACATTTTATTGAATACTATCAACGTAATTGTTGCTCTAGACGCGAGCACGAAACATAGTGCTTGCCCCGTACCTCCAGTGGGCCGACCCAGCAAGCGCGCAATTGCATGCTCGTGCATGCAGCCTGTTTGTTTGCGTGGTCAACCATTTAAAGGTCAAGAGTTGACTAATTGACCAGTTGACCACTAACTTACAAAACAAAACACGGATCCGAAAAAGGTTGCAAATTTGAAACAGTTTATATTACTTTTTTAAATGACAATCCATTTGAGAAATGTTAGTGGGTATGAAAAATAATTCCCGCATTTGAAAAAGTTATCAGATTTCACAGATTTGGAAAAGTTCCTGGAATGAAAAAAGGCTCGTGGAGTTGAAAGAAATTCATGATTCTGAAGAAAAGCATGAGTTTTCAAATAGTTCATGAATATGAAAAAATAACGAAATTGGAAAAATGTTCAGAAATTAAATTAAACGAGAAAGAAAAAAATCCGAACAAAAACCTGTCCCAAAAAATTAAAAAGAAATCCGGACGAAAGAATCTAGAAATTCCACAAACCCGAACGGAAGCTTCTAGAAACTACACAATACTTTTTGTCGGATTGTGCGACTTGAATCGTTAAAACCATGGCTGCTATTTATCGCGTCGGTCACTACGTTGCATATTGAGCCCGCCGTATGGCCGAATCTCTATTCCAGTTTTCTTGTATTATTACTGCTTTATTGTTTTCCTATTTTCCATTTTAGTTCTTCCAATTCATTCTCATTTACTTTTTGTTTCCCTTTTATTATTTTAACAATTTTTATTTACCTTTTTTCTTTCTAAAATTATTTAATGTCATTTCGCAATCATTTTTTAAATTCCTGAATATTTTTTAAATTTTGAACGTTTTTTTGAAATCATGAATGCCTACTGAATCTAGAAATTTTATGAAAATTGCGATCTTATTCTAACTTTGGGAACATTTTTCTAATTCAGGAATTTTTTTAGAACTTACGTTCATTTTCCAGATTTAAGATTTCTTTTTTAATCCGTTAACTTTTTTAAAATTTGCTAGCAAGTCTTTAAATATCCAAACATTTTTTTTGAATCTACGTACAGTTCTTGAAATTTGGGTTCATTTTTGGAACTGGATGAAAATTCATTGAATTTGTAAATATATGTTGATTCGCGAACATATTTGAAATTTTAAAACATTTTTTAGCAATTTATGATTATTTTTAAATCAATATTTTTTTGAATCATTTAATACTTTCAAATTTTGGGATTTTTTATGAAGAAAAAATTGTGAATACTTTGTTGAAATGGTGAATGATACTTTTATTTTTGGAACAATTGTAATAATTTGCTAACTTTATTGAATTGCTATTTTTTTTGAAATTCATGAATATTTCACAGAAATAGTCACCATTTTTCAAATTCATGAACACTTGTTGTAATGCGTGAACATGTTTAGAATTAATCAATATTCAAAAAAGTTGAAACATTTTTTTCTATCAGGGAATTTTGAAATAATGTTTTTTCAAAAACTTGAACATTTTTTAAATCCTGAATTTGATGTAAAGAAGCAATAAAAACGAAAGAGAAAACATAAAAATGACACCCCGCCGCACACATGGGCCGGCCTACAAAAGCGTGCGGACTATGCCCGTTTCGCGTCTTCTCAGTATGGATTGCATGATATAGGAGGTCCCCGTTGAAATTATATGGTGTCGTAAGCGGCGATCCCTATTTGACGCGTACATCACCACCGAGCGACCTTGCTTGCACCCCCTCCAACGGCCGGTCAAAGTTTTGCGCTAGCCTATTCAGGGTTTATTCCCCAGCGGTTTAGGGAGGGTCAAGGCCCTTCCTGATCTATTTTTTCTTTTTCATTTTTCATTTTTAATTTCCTTTTTCATTTTCTATATTTTATTTCATTTATTCTATTCTAAATTTCCATTTTTGGAATGTATTTTCAATTTTTGAGAATAATGTTTTTGAAATCATGAAATGTTGTTGATTTCATCAACAGTTTTTGCAAATGCTAACCATTTGTTTCCAATTCGTGAACATTTTTTAAAATTCGTGAACATTTTTTAAAATCAGGAACATTTTTTAATTCGTGAACTTTTTTTACAATCCCTCTTGCTAGGTTTTGCCAAGGCATGCATGCATGGTTATCGATGGTTTCTTTTTTCTCCAATTTTGTTTATCGACGTGTTCATTTGCAACCCAGATTGGCGCCGATGCAAAAGAAAAATGGATCGTGCGCTATTGATTAAATTTGGACTCTAAATAGCATTTGAAAATGGTTAAGATGTAAAAAATAAAACCATATTTGGATTCTACACATTTTTCTAATCANATTTCATATATAACATGTTAAAATCTGAGTTATATTTAAAAGATATGGATATTTGAAAAAAAAATTGGTCTAGGTGGACCGCGACATGGTGTTTTCTGTAAAAGTTCAAAAAAAACATTTCGTTCTATTACCACTTAAAAGTGAACTATAGGTTAATAACCTAAAAGTGTAGGGGCCTTTCTATAAACTTAGAAAAACGATTCGTATTGCCACTTAAAGTAGGACTGCGGGTTGATTCTTCAAAATGTAAGAGGGTTCTCTTTAAAATGCACGATGGACGGGGAAAAGCACTTGGTAGGTATATATATAAGGATTGGCTTGGCCATTTCACGCCCAGTTTCACGACTGGGACTAGTGGATCCTGAAAAGGCCCAAAAAGGCCTTCGCAATGCACAAAGGGAGTTGGAACGAGTGATGGCTGGCCCGAAGGAGGATGCAAATGAGGTAGCAAGAAAAGAGCTTGCGGAATTAATTGAGTATCTTTTTGAACTAGAAGAGATCCAAATGAGCGAGAGTTCAAGGGTGACGTGGCTCCAAAGTGGAGACGCAATACCTAGTTCTTCCAAGCCTATGCATCAACGAGGAGGAAGAAAAATCTTCTCTAGAAATTGAAGAATAATGATGGTGACTGGCTAGAGGGTACTAATACTCTCAACCCGTATATTCAAGGTTATTTTTCCTATTTATTCATGTCTGAGGTGCAAAATATTTACCCTTCTCTCTTGAAAAATGTTAATGTAAAAGTCACGAACCATATGAATGATATGTTGATGGATTTGTTTTCTTCGGATGACATTCATAGGTCGATTTTAGCACAGGTGACTTGAAGGCTCCTGGATCCAATGGCCTATATACGATGTTCTTTTTAAAATATTGGCATATTATTGGAGAAGAGATTACACAAGAGGTGTTGTTGGCTATTAACTCAAGGCAGATTCCAGAAGTATGGAACGACACAACTATTGTGTTGATTCCTAAGACCGACACTCCAGAGTTGGCAATGCAATTCAGACCCATTAGATTATGTAATGTTTTATATAAAATTATCTCCAAGATGCTAGCAGCAATGGCTAAAGAGTATCTTGCCTGAGATTATTTCATCAACTCAAAGTGTGTTTGTTTTCGGGAGGCTTATCACGGATGATATTCTTATTTCTTATGAGTGTATCCATAAAATCAAAAATAAAAGAGCTGGGGGTACATGCTTGTGCGCAGTGAAACATATGCATAAGGCCTATGACCGAGTTGTGAGGATGTTTCTACAGTATATGATGCTAAAACTGGGATTTCATGGACATTTTGTGGAGATGGTGATGGCATGTGTTGGTTTTGTAAGGTACAAGCTCAGGTAAATTCACAAGAATCTGAATCATGTGTACCTTCTCGATGGATAAGACAAGGATACACCCTCTCTCCTTATTTATTCATGTTATGCGCAGAAGGTTTGTCTAGTATGTTGCAGTATGAAGAAGAAGCTAGTGGCATTGACGGAATCAAAGTGTGCAGAAATGCATCGTCAGTATCACACCTTTTATTCACTGATGACTCTTTGATTCTTATGAACGCACACGCCCTAAATGCAGCTTGCTTACAACAAGTCCTAGACACCTATTGCCAAAATTCAGGACAGTTTGTGAGTTTAGCTAAATCAAGTGTCTTTTTCAGTCCCAATACTATTGCTTTATAAAGATCCTAAGTATGTGAACAGTTGCATATAAACACTGAGGGCCTCTTTGATAAGTATTTAGACCTGCCAGCTATGGTGGGAGCGGATAGGAGTGACTGTTTTCGACACTTCATTGAAAGAATTCAGCAGAGAATTCATGGCTGGATGGAGAAACTGCTTTCCGTTGGAGGTAAAGAAATTCATTTAAAGGTTGTAGCTCAAGCAATTCCAGTTTTTGCTATGTTTGTATTTTGCTTGCCTAAAGGAATTTGTAAGGAGATCACAGACATCATTGCTCAATTTTAGTGGGGGGTGATTAGGAAAATAGGAAAAATGCATTGGTACTCACGGTGGAAGTTGTGTTATCCAAAGTCAGAACGAGGAATGGGATTCAGGGACTTGCACTCGTTTAATTAGGCCATGCTTGCTAAAAAGGTTTGGAGGCTAATTATATATCCTTAATAACACTTTGTGCGAGCGTATTAAAAGCCAAATATTATCCAAATGAAAGTATCCTCCAGGCCAGTTTGAGAAACGGCTCCTCATTCGCTTGGCGAAGTATCATGAAGGGGTTGGAAGTTTTTAAGAGAGTGTACATTTGGAGGATTGGAAACGGCGAGGACGTAAATATTTGGACGGACCCTTGGGTGCCCTCTAGCCCAGACCGGAAAGTAATCACTCCAAGAGGGCAAACTTTGATCTCCAAAGTTTATGATCTAGTAGACCCAAGCTCGGGTCAGTGGGATGATAACTAGATTTCGTCGATCTTTAACCCAGTGGACGTATGGAGAATCCTGGAAATCCCATTATTTCCATATTTTGTTGGCGACTACTACATGGAATTTTGCCACTAAAAGATATACTAGCAAATACACATGCCGAGTTGATTGGGTCCTACGCTATATGCAATCAGCAGACAGAAAGTTCGTCAACCGATCTAGCTCGGTGGTAGTGGAACATGTGCTACTGCTACCTGACCAACCATCACAGATTATGCCCATGTTGGATATTAAACAGGCGATAGTTACAACATGTTGTCATCTATGGTGCACCAGATGGCGCATTAGGCATAATGAAGACTGCCCCCCGTGGTAAGATGCCCCTTATTTCTTGTAATCGCAAGCAATTATCCAGGGCATTTGCAAAGAAAAAAGATGAGCATGTTCCGAGGTGGACAAGGCCTGATCCTAAATTCGTTAAGTTAAATGTGGATGCAACTTTTTTTGCAAAGGAAGGAATGGGGCTATTTCAGCTATTTGTCAGAGATGAGAAGGGCACGTTCCTACCAACCCAATGTAAGTCCATTACTCACGGAGCATATGTAGTGACTATGGAAGCTTTGACCATGAAGGACGGACTAAACTTGGTGAACACTTTGGGGTTCCAACATGTGGAAGCGGAATCAGACTCTCTTAATGTGATCAACTTGTGTAACGGGCAAACCATATGGTGGGATGCAGCTGCAGCAGTGTTCTTGGAGCGTGTTGATATTGGGGTCTTAATCGGAAAGGTCATTTTTTAAGATTGTTATCGTTCTGAGCTAATCAAGCGGCGTCTGTGCTAGCTAATTACTCTTTTTTAATAAGACTTCTAGTTTTTCGGAGGATGAGCCTCCAGACTGTCTTGTTGCTAATCTTGTAGACGATGTATCTTTAATCTCAGTTAATAAAGCTAGCAATGATGGTATTTGTGCGTCACTGTATGTGCGCCACTTATCGCAACACGATAGTTTTTCTTTTTTTAACAGACTCGTTTATTCAAAATATTTTTTCTCTTAAATCGTGCGTCCAAATCTCGATCCGTTTTCATTATTGGATACCTCACGTCGAGATCTTCAAAATTAGATCATGTGCTGATAGGTTCGGACAAACATTTTTTTCACGAAAAAACCCAGACGAAAAACCCAATCAGGGAGCACGTTTTTTCCCTTTTCCAAGAAGAGGCACGACTGTGCCTCTTGCAAAAGAAAATCCGTGCCTCTACGAGAAGTAAACTCGGGCCCTCGTGGAAGGAAAAACACATTTTTATTTCATTTCGGAGAGGCACACGGAAGCAAATCCATGCCTCTTGCACAAGAAAAAGAAACGTATTTTTTTCTTTTTTGAGAGGCACGACCGTGCCTCTCACGAAACAAATCTATGTCCCTCGCCGAAGAAAAAAAAAGAAGACGTGTTTTATTTTCATTTCTGAGAGACACTCACGAAAGCAAAAAAACACGTTTTTTTTTTCAAGAGGTTTCTGTTTCCGAGAGGATTAGTCGTGCATGTCATGAACGAAAAAAAAGAAACACGTCTTTTGACGCAAAACAAAATTGTGGAAAAAATTTGTCCAAAATCTAAGAAAAACCGGTGAAAAACCGAAAAGCTGAAAACGCGTGCGAAAAAACAAAAAAACAAAAATCGGAGGGAGCGCCCAGAGCACTACACTGGTGTTGGCTGAGAGCGTGTGGTGCGCTCTCAGCCCACCCCCAGTTGACCCTCGCGCGGCGCACTCGTTTGTTAGTTGCTCCCATCTAAGAGCATCTCTAGCAGATTCCGTATAGCGAAGTGCGTTTTTCTGGCCGTTTTACGGAATGAGCCAAAAGTATGGTCCGGGCAGATCCGCTAAAAAGGGCCCGACCCGTAAAACTTTTACCGGCGACCCGTAAACCGCCCTCCATTCCTCCATATATGCGGGCGCGCGCCAGAGCTTTTTAGGGTTCCCATCCCGTTTTTCCCCCATCCACCTCCGCCGCGAAATCCCTCCTCCGGCGAGAAATCCCTAAACCTCCGGTTGTGATTTGCGGCGCATTCAACCACCGGAAATTGCCGGAGATGGCATCATCGAGTGTCGGCTGTGGCGGCTGCGGAGGGTTCGGCAGCCGCAAGCGGTGCAACAACGACGAGGTCGGAAGCTCGTCCCTCCGCCCTTCGGTGTCGGAAAGGCACAAGGAGTAGGAGCGCCGCTGCGGCGCGCAGTCAAGTAGCGCCGGCATGGGTGAACTTCCGTCGCCTCAGCTAGATTTTTGATTCGGCCATCCTACGCCTCCGGGCGGCCGAGCGCGCTGGGTGGGAGGCGAAGAAGGTCGGCGCCGTCGGAGATGCAGATCCGCTAAAAAGGGCCCGATCCGTAAAACTTTTATAGGCGGCCCGTAAAACGCCCTCCATTCCTCCATATATGCGGGCGTCGGAGCTTTTTAGGGTTCCCATCCCGTTTTCCCTCCATCCACCTTCGCCGTGAAATCCCTCCTCCGGCGAGAAATCCCTAAACCTCTGGCTGCGATTTGCGGCGCATTAAACCACCGAAAGTTGCCGGAGATGGCGTCATAGGGTGTTGGCTGTGGCGGCTGCGGGGGTTTCGGCGGCCGCAAGCGGCGCAACAATGACGAGGCCGGAAGCTCGTCCCTCCGCCCTTCGGTGTGGGAAAGGCATAATGAGCAGGAGCGCCACCGCGGCGCACAGTCACGCAACGCCGAAGCGCTGGCATGGGCGAACTTCCATCACCTTGGGGAGATCTTTGATCCGGCTATCCTACGCCTCTGGGTGGCCGAGCGCACTTGGTGGGAGGCGAAGGAGGCCGTAGCCGTCGGAGATGCAATTGCGGCCGCGCGTGTCCTGGTGCTCTTCGAGGAGTACCAACTCCATCAGACCCTCTCCAGCACACTAATTTACCACACCCTCCACGGCAACGGCCCCGTCCCGTGAGGACGACTCCGGCGATGAGTAGATGAACTCCCCTATGCTTTCCATTTATTATGCTATTTTAATTTCTTTTTATATTGAACTCCCGTATGGTATGTAGTAGATGAACTCCCCTATGCTATGTTTGATGATCTGTGATCTATGTTTTAGCGCGAACTAGAAGTTTGAATATACGATATCGTTTGTAGGTTGTGTTCTAGCTACGCGTCCAGCGTCCGGCAAAATTTGTTTTGGGATATCGTAAATGAGTTTTGCGGGACGACAGGCCAGGGGATCTGCTAGAGATACTCTGCTACGTGATTAACATAACAAACCGTGCGTAGGTGTAGCATTTGCTCTTTGAAGCCCAACCCAATAGGCATATTAGCCACATCCCATATCCATTCAATAGCCTACGTACCCGTAAGTAGGAAGGATTCTCACGCGAATGCCTTGTAGAGTAGTTGGGCCGGCACATTTTAGCGCAACGATCTAATGAAAAAGGGATCTGCTAGAGATGCTCTGCTACGTGATTAACATAACAAACCATGCGTAGGTGTAGCATTTGCTCTTTGGAGCCCAACCCAATAGGCATATTAGC
>CBMN010129042.1:0-11115 GCA_000582825.1 Hordeum pubiflorum | reverse complement strand
ATATTTAGAAACGGAGAGAGTATAAGACATTTTAGGTCACTAAAGTCCACAATTATGTAAGTTCTATGATCCTGGCATCCTGCCAAAGATGTGCAGGTGCTGCAAAACCACATCACTTATTTCCTTTGTTCCTAACAGCTCTCTGTCGGTGACAAAACCCCTCAGTTCAGATTCGTTAGCTGCAGTTGTAGACAGAACACAGCAAAACAGAGATTAAGTAAAGAAACATGTAAGCACTCTGACAAGCAGTTAATAGACTAAACTGCAACACTTTACATAATGTATCCTTTTTCTTCTCTCCTTTTGGAATGAGAAGTTCGAACCTTGGACCTGCACCAAGGTCGGTTACAACTTACAAGCAGCATTCATTATGGAAATTGGTGTAGTGCAAGCATCACCATTGACCGTTGGTGCGGCGATACATGTATTCCTCATTCGCTCTCCCACTTGCGTAATTGGTGTAGTCCCCCATCTGGTGTGAAAACCCGTTAACTCCAGGATTCACCATTGGATTAGGATAGCTATACAGCCATGGCTTGGATGAAAATGAGTCCGCAATTCCATTGGAATAAGCATCCAATGTGGAAAATTGCCCCTCTCCTGGCCTGTGCAGAGCATTCAGCCTGTCATAGTAATGGCCGTTCAAGTTCAACTGGCCAGAACCACTTGAAGAAGTCATGTCAGCCTCTGCAAAGTTGCCTCCCGGAGAAAACGGCAAGCCAAATGGATGGTATTCATGGATAGGAGGCTCTGCCATGCTCACATTGCTTTGTTCCTCCTCAAGTAAGTCATTGATGATGCCAAGATGCGGGAATTCCTCACCCACTGAACCCTGCAGCTGGTGTGAGTCGAAATTTGTAGGAATCTCACTCTGGAACTGCCTATGTTGAATTCCCCCAAATCTGCCTTGTTCTTCTATTCCACTGTTGCTTGCTTGCTGATAAGAATTGTCACTCCATGGGCGTATGCACGCATCACCATTGGTCATCTGTTGGTACATAGTATCATCCCTCGGCATGTGTCTTTTAGCATCACTGACACCTTTCCATGGGTGCCAGCTATCAAAGGTATCCAACTTGCCCTGCCCAGACATGAATCCTTGATTACCGGGTAACTGGCCATTCCTTCCAACAGGCAACATGGCAGATGTTCCCAATGCATATGCTGATAGTGGCTGCGAAATCGCATTGCTTTGGCCTGGAGAGGTTACCTTATCAGAACTTGACAAGGTAGTATCAAGACTACCCTTACCGATGATGGCATTTCGGTAGGACTGCGGTACATAACTTGGTACAGGAGCAGAGGGCTCATTGCTGGGTCGTCTAGATGCAGTCAACGAACGTGACTGTGATGGGGGGACTTGAGCTCCGGGTATGGGTGGTAAAGTTGACCTTGGTGCCTGGAACAGAGGAGCACTTGAAGGCCTTGATACTGCAGTAGGAGTTCGCGTAACAGAAGTGCCAACAATCTTTTTAGGAACTGCACTTTTTTGAGCTTCTGAATAAGACACCGAAGGGAACTTCCGTGGTGCTGCATTAGGTGGCGCGACCTTATTAACCTGAGGTGCAGGTAATTTTGACAGAGCTGGAATAGCTTTAGCAACTTTTTCAACCTGTGGTGTAGGTGACTTCAGGGGAACTGGAGCAGCTTTAGTAACCTTATTAGCCTGTGCAGATGGTTTTGGGGGGGCTGGAATACCTTTTGTGGCCTTAGCAACCCGTGGTGCAGACGACTGGGGGGGAACTGGAATAGCTTTGTTTGCTAGCGACAAGCTTGAAGGAAGTGTAGCAGCTTTATCAACTGGCAGCGGTCTTGGGGTGACTGAAGTAGCTCTATCTATTTTCAGATTCAAACTTGACACATGGTCTTTGGACAAAGCTGGTTTGACCTTACTTGGAGCAACAGTAGGTCCAGATTTTGTGCTTGCGGTGGTTTTGGGCGTTGCTGGAATGGCTCCATTAGCACCATTGGTGATTACAGGTTGAGAATGAGGTGGTGCATACATACTTGCATCAGGACTAGTCACGGAAGATTGCTCTGGGCTGTTCACAACATTAGGGGTCTTTTCCAAAGAACTGGATGAGGATGGTGAGGATGCTGCCTTCGCTGCTGCTTTCTTTTCCAAATGTGCCTCCAGTTTCCTGCCCTCGGTTTCCTTCTGAAACATGCATAAATGGAAACAGGCTTAGCAACCTTTTGCAGTACAAAAACAAAGTAAAGAAACAACTCATTGAAGTGTTATATAGGAACCAATGGTTAAATATGTTAGAATTTTACTATAAAATGACTAGAAAGATCTTAAATGCAATTCTGACACAAGAAGTGAATCCCAACAAGTACTCCCTCAAAAAGGACTGCAAAATTAGTAAATAGTACGAAAAAGGACGAAGCACGAACATGGTCATCCAAGATAAGTATCAGATAAACGTATAAATACTACACTGGTATCCAACTATAGTAATACCATAATAATGTAAAAGGTACGAGTTTAGTTGATCCTGAGTATCCTGACTCTCCATCTTTCTAACTGGTGCTAAAATCTGAAGTCAAACCCTTATATCAAGGATCAAGCATTGTTTTCAATTCATAACTAGCTAAATATATACTCAGAACTGTTATTTTCACCTGCAGCAGATTAATTCTGTTGGGATGCTCAACAGTATATCATATGTTTAGTACGAAACTAAGGATAATTATGGAATGATTAAGATGACCATTTGCACAACTAGGATAAGTCAATAACTACTAAAAACATGGTAAGAAAGTAATGCCCAATACTGCTTAATGAAAACTATTCTGACCTCATGTAGGCGTTGCCCAAGCTTCCGAAGCCTATCTTTTAAGGTGATTAGAACAGTCTCCTGGTCAAGCTTTGGTGCTGGTCCACAGCCAGATGTATTGCGGTCTGAATCACCAGTAGTGCTAGAGGGAAGATCATCCTCATCTTTGGCAACGTTCATGCTGCTTATGACCCTCGTCCGTGGAGTTTTCCCTCTGTACATAAATTCAATCAAAGACGCTGCGAATGCCATGCTAAGAGAAAGGATAAAAACTTGAGACAGTGCTAACCAACCTATGATGTGATATCTGACTAGAACTGTCTAGCAAGTTATTTCTTTTGCCTTGCATAATGTTCATAGTAGCAGATTCAGATGAACACGGCAGTGGCTTGTGCTCCACAGTAGAGTTCTTCCCAGTATGCATATTTTTCGTCTCAATACCAGCATCATTCACCCCATCCACAGGTTGTGAAATTTTATCACCTGCATCAGCTTGACATGCCTCAGCTGATCCATCTAAATTGTCTGAGATGTCTGAAGCACCTTCTTCGGAGGTATCAACTTTCATCGTTACTTGTCCTGCCTGCTTAGAATCCTCACTATCATGAATTGTGCTTTCATCTTGATCCTTCTCTGCAAAATTTGGATCAGATTTTTCCTCTCTATCCTTGTCTTTAACCTTCCGATTGTTCTTCTTTTGTTTGGCCTGGAAAAGGTAATTCAAGATTATGAAGAGACGAGGCAAAATCGCATAAATAAGCGCACTAACGCCGAAATGGAAACTCGAAACGGATTACCAAGTTCAACAGAATATGAACTAATAACGGTGATCCTGACATGCGACCCGCTAGCAATATGCACCTGACAGTACACATGTCAACTGACTGAACAGTAAGACAGCTCACTTGCTCAGTATAACTATTACGTGCTTAAGTACAGTAACTGAAATGAACAGAAATCAACTTTAGACCAACTGAGAAGAGGTACTAATTCTTATCCTAATAGCGTATTCACAAGAACAGTTCGCTTCTGCAGCTTGAGTGTCTCAACAAAATCTGGAAGTATATTCAGAAGAAAATAACACTAGCATGGAATGATCAATTAAACAAAAAAAGAGGAGTTACTAGTCAAACTGGACCATGCATGTTTAGGCTCAACAGAGAAGTTTAACCTTCATCAATTATGCATAAATTGATGCCAGAATTTCAGGTGTGTGCTTACAACAGGCATGTGGTCATTACCTCACAATGACTATTTAACGATTTATCCTGTTTGCAAGGAAAATAGTAAAATACCATACAGAAGCAGCAAATTTCAACTTAGAAACAGGGGTAACTTGTTTTTGTTTCATATTCCAGCCCGTAAATCTTGTTAATTTGGATCAGTCCCAGCACGAAACACTACTGGCCACTCGTTCGTAACACGGGAGAAGAGATGTGAACTCAACCAAAGCTTGGAACTCTTAACTCGAAAATTACCATAACAGCAAGCCAACCAAAAACAAAGGACACAATATAGTGAATAACAAGAATAATCATTCGAAGAACCCAACAGTAAATTTCCTTCCAATATGTTCAAGTGGTTTGGCATTCTTCCCGTTCAAACTTGTTCAAGCAAACTAAAACCAAAGAAAAGCTGTCAACATCTCACCCTGCAAGTGGTTTGGCTACCGGCCATTCAATGCAAGTTTTTTTTTTGAACCAGTGTCAATGCAAGGAATTAAAAAGAGGGGACATGGGCTGAACAACATTAAGAGCGTGACCTGTTTTTTCTTTGCACGCTTCTCCTTTTCAGTGGTATTGTTGCGCTTCCCCTTCATCTCACTTTCAAGGAGCCCAGCTTCTTCCTCTTCACGAATAAGCTCTTCTTGCCTCTTCAAAGAGACAGCTTCTTGATAAGCAACCTCAATCCCACTAACACAAAAACAAAACAGAAGTGATGCAAAGCATGCAACGTTATCTAGTGCAAATATCAAAGATATCAGACTACATCCTTATATTTCTAAGCAGAACAAAAGGACAGGCTCAAATTTGGTGTAAAATAATAATTTATTCAGTTTTCCTAAGATTTTAAAGGTACATCTCAATGCAAAATAGCAGCAAACATTTCATGATGACTCAGCAATGATATGACTTAAAGGTACAGTTTCAATGCTAAACAGCAGGAAAACATTGAACAATTTAATAGTTACTCGGCAACGTAAAAACTTTAATGCAGGGACCACATAAATCATCGAGTTGATCAAGGACTGCGCACATGATGGTACTAACAAATCACACATAGGATGACATAGTAAAGGCAATAAACTGTTGTCCAAATTAATGATATCTACCAGGTAACCTAATCAGGCGGAGGTTACAAGATGGAGATAGATAAACATTTTACCTAAATATATGAGATAAAACAAATGTTTCAAGTATCTTCTGACCAAACTCAGTTAGGCGCTTTTCTTCATGCTCAATTGAAACTTTAACTTCGCCAGAACTACCAGCCTACAAAGATGATAACAATGAAAAATTAGCAGCATGACAATAATTATACTGCAGAAAATAAAAGTAACGCTTGAAACCATCAAATATAATACAGCTAATTAGCACACCAATGAGTCTAGAAACAAATAGGAATATAATGGGGTAGTCTTTAGAAATGCATTCAGTCGGATGTAACAGGTTGGGCGGCTTAATAATAATCTAACTAGATAATTGCACTTAGGTACTGTCTACCAATATAACGTGTGGTGCATTTTCCACTGATTGCAGCATAAGGTTATCTGGCCAGATAAACCAAATGACGATATAAGACTAATTGGCATTGATATAGCTCATCTAAAAATTCTGCGGCCAGTTTCAACCAAGAGCCTCCATCGCAGATGGAAGATTCAAAAATAAATAAACTCCAGATGGGGATGGGAAACTTCATTATGCAAAAAGATGTCTGAAAATTAACAAAAACAATCATGTTGACTGGGGAACAAGGGAAGAATCACAGCATAGGATAAAGCAGACAAATTCTGAGCTAAAAGAAGCTAGTTCCATATCATTGCGGCCAAATAATAGAAATACTAATGATAGGAATACGAAGTCATAGTATAATTTGTTGGAGGGGGAGGGGGTGCTAAATTACCGTAAAAGCCTAAAAATTGCACTAATAAATCAATACACCAATACTACCTTAGTGCGGCTCTGGGAACATTTGTCATCCTTTGGAGATAGAGGTTGACAAGGCAAGGGTTCTAAAGCTGCCCTCTCAAGCAAAGCTAGGACATCACCAGCTAAAGCAAATGTGTCCATATCAACATGGACCATAGGCGCAGATAACTTCTCCAAGTCCATTAATTTTCCTCTACCTTTCTTTCCCCTGCACTGGTGCTCAAGTGCCTTCAGCCCCGTATGCAGAGAGTCCATAACTAGTGTTGAAGTGACTTCTTTCTCTACAAAGAAATGCTTCACAATTATTTTCAATATGACGTCGCTCTTCTCTCTGGACATGCGATATCTTGTGCTTGTATCAATTGCAAGCCAGAAAGCACAAAAACTGCAACACCAAGGAAGAATGCATTGCAATTAAAGTTACAATATTTAACTATTCACAAGATGAGAACGCATAAAATTCTAAAATTAACTGACTAACCTGGACCATCTCATTTTGTCCTCAATGAGGTTGCTAAGTTTACTTCTGTGTTCTTCAACAAAGCGACGGTAAATTTGCTCTATGTTTGTCATATATACACGGAGTAATTCTCTTCGATAAGGACGCTCAAGGCAACGAAACGGGCGGTCCACTTTCTCCCTCCAATTGATAAAAAAGACAGAGAAACGGAGTTACATAATGTTTTGCAATCAATTAATAAGAATTAAGTGCCAAGAAAATTAGAGGCAATGGCTAGAGTAAGATTCTCAGTATATTCAAATGGCCGGTCACATAATAGGAGGCATGTATTAAACAATACATTAGTGACATGACAGACTGAACATAAGAAGTAACTCTGGATACTGCAATCAGAAACAGTCTCAACAAGGTTTCTACATGCATGAGCAATATGCAACTACAGCTTCCAACAGAACCAGGATAAAATTAGGACATACAAGATCACAACATAACATTAGAAGTTTAATTATCTAGGAGAGCATCAAATGCTAACAAAAACAACTAAACTCAAGTGTGCAATGTGAACAATCAAATTAAAGACTTTCGGTACTGCCAAAGCAAGAAAAATTCTTCGAAGCATCAATCCTGAAATTCAACACTACCTAATAACTTGAACTTGGGCTATGATTTCGAGAACATCGTTAACAAGAAAACCATCTTGGATCTTTGACAACTCCATGAACTTCTTCCATCCCCAGTCATGCTCCTTCTTCCAGAATTTGTGCAAGGTGTCTGCGAAGTTACTTAGTTAACCTCTAATTGGTTATTTAGCTCCATGGAGAAAAAACAACCAATCAATCTTTACCAGAATATTTAACTTTCTTAGGATCAAGATTGCTCACAGCTATGGTGAACTGTGCAAACTGGTTCCATCCTGAAAGTATCAAGCGAGTGACTGAAAAATAAGTTTGGGGACAAAAGATTACTTAGGCAACATCGTAAAACAATAACACCAAACCTGGAAGGAGTTTGTCATGATCAGCAACACATAGAAACAATGACAAGTGATTGGAGACATCACATCCTTGAGGGTAAACTAGAATGTACCTACAAAAAATAAAGATCACATACTAAGGTATCAACATATGATAATGATATAGCATGCCATAAAGGAATAAAGCTAGTTTACAACTTTGCATTACTAACTGGCTCAAGGGTCTTGCAAGTATGACAATTACAAGAATAGAGAAGAGAAAATTTTGGAGTACAAAAATTGTCTACTACTCCCACCGTTCCATAATACTTGTTGTGGTTTTAGTTCAATGTTGGGAAGAGGTGAAACACAATGAAAAAACACTTTTAGAATAGCTGCACTGGAAGGTAGTATGTTATACATCAACCAGTGACATGCCTAATGCTAGCAAGGATGCACCACAACCATAAGAAATTCAACAAACAGAAACCATTTGAGATACAGAAAGCTTTTCAACATAGCGGAGATATTGAAGCTATAGATCAACCTTCTTTGTATCAGACGTCATCAGTAATTACAAGCTTTAACTATATACAGCTGGTTCCTTACAGATACTCAAAGCTTTCTTTTCAGGACTTGGTGAACAATTAAGCATGTGTACAATCAAAATGAAGAATCTAGCACTATGCTCACAATATAATAATGAGTAGTCCACTAACAACAAGGGAACTAGGGTTTAAACACCATTATGAAAGATTTGACAGGCAACAGGCTCCTACTTGCAACACTGTCAAGAAAAAACATGAGCTGGAAAGCACAGTATAATAGCAATAATTCAAGTTAAGAAAGTCCAATAATACTTGTGAATCCATGATAGCACGTAAAAGGGAATACTAAACCAGACACATTTGAATCTTGGTTCATCACCAGACCCAAAACGAAGTAGGGAAGAGAAATATAACAACACCATTATTTTAATTAACCATTAGGAACCTACCACTTAAAACCACCAGCTTCAAATGGTTCACTTTTCATTTCTCTCTTCTTCTCCTTTGAGAAGTTCTGAATTCTCCAAGTATGTCGCCCGAATAAATTTGAAGGACCGGGCCCTGAGATAACAACTGACGGAGATCAGCTAAATGAAAACGCCGACACAATTACCACTGAACAAAATACTATCAGAAATGTCTACTAGCATATAATAATGAAAACCATATTAGGCTAAGAAAGTCTATTGCGCACCAGGATCATCATCCTCGCCGTCAGTGTCCCAGAAGGGAGGGGACGTCGAAGGGCTCCCATTGTCGACCTGGTCGCACGACCGCCATTCAGACAGGGAATCACCGGACACACTCTGATCCTCATCCCCCAACTCATCAGCTAACATGGCTCCAGACTTCAAGGACTTGACAAAGAGGTCGAGCTTCAGCTTCGCTACAACTGTGCAACAAAACAATAGAATTATGAATTTAGGGCTGAACCCAACACCAATAGTACCTCAAAACGAATAATTCTGACGAAAAGTGTACTGAACCATCAAAGTCCCTGCCAAAGCCAGATTAACCCGGTTCAGGGGCACTCTGCCACGGAATTTTACTGACAGATAGACAGGTTGTATCTAAAAGCAGGTGGGGAAAACCTAGCACGCCTCCCCACCAGCCAGGGTACAATCCATTCAGGACTCGTAGCGCCCAATCGCCGACCAAACAGGTCGGGAACCTAACCCTCGAACCCTAACCCCCAGTCCCCACGGGCATCCGCCGCCAGCGTTGCAGCTGCGCGCCGGCGTCCGGGGGGCGGGGGGGCGCCGATCCGGTGGACTCCAGGGACGGCCTAGGCCTTTACCTGCGTCAGCTGGCCGCGACGGCGAGCCGGGAAAGTGCTGTGGCGGCGGCGGCGGCGGCGCGACGAAATGGACAGACAGGAGAGAGGGAGGCAGAGAAAGAAAGTGACGAGAATATTTGGATTGGGGAATTTATATATATCGGCGACGAGGGATGAGGCGTGCGATGTGTCCCGTTCTTCCTCACACTCACAAAGTTCCGGTACGAATTTCCAGAGAGGAAGAGAGAAGAAAAAAAAAGGAGTCAGGTACTCCTTTCTGACCCGAGATGCAGCGCGCCCGTGCGGCGGACCACGGCCTGCTGGGCGGTTTTGGGGACCGACCAGAAGCGGAGGCCGGAAAGCCGGAGGGGGCAAATTGAACTTTGAGATCACATCCAAGGGCGTTTGAGCCATGCGCCGGGAAAAGCCCATCTCAAACTTTCCACAAACACTTCAACAAATTTACCATAAAAAGAAATCACTTCAACAAATTTCCAGACTTTGATCTACATCTGTCGACTCAAACTTACTGGATTCCGAGTAGATTGTACCTTTTTTGTCCTTCCTCCCCCAATGAGAATTGTCGCAGCAACAAGGGCAAGAAGAACCTGAAGTTGACGCCCCAACGCGTTTGGTTGGTATGCGACGGATGCCAGAACCACGCGATTCAGGGGCGCTGGCCATGGAGTCGCCTAGATCCGCCGATGATGCTGATCGTAGGCCTAGCGGCGGATCTTGTTTTTGTTATGGTGGGGCGGTGTGGGTTTGGATCGCTTGGTTTCGGTGGGGCGAGATCTAGCGGCGGCGGCGGAAGAGGATTGTAATGGAGATTAGGAGTGGAGAAGGCATCGGGAGAGCTAATAACAATAGAGGGGGCAAATCGAAAGGGAAAGAATCACGAGGGCGGGGCACACATCCCAACCGACGCGTATATATAGGCGTCAACGCGATTTTTTTTGGGAAGATATTTATTTGCGAATGAAGATATTGTTTATTAATTTGCCTTATGATTGCGTTATGAGAAATGCAGATATACATCTTGAGAATAAATGTCATGAAGTATCAACGGATACTTTTGTAACTTCTTTCAAGGACGAGGGGATGTCAGTAGAACTGAAACCCAATAACAGTGAGACATGTCAGTAACAGTAGGAGATGATGATATGACCAAACAATTCGATATGTAATAGTGAGTAAGGATGCTTTGTCAGAGGAGGATGTCGTACGAATGTTACACGAACCGAGTCACCGGTGCATAGGGACTCCGGAGCCTTGCATCACGTCGCACCCAAGTAGGCACTCGAAGGGGCGACATGGCTGGAATTCGATTGTTATGGGAGATGTATTCCCCGTAAGGACGGGATCTCCTGATCAACTCGTAGCCCTGAATTAACTACCAAACTACCTGCATATGTGTCTCACACAAATTCACTAATTGGAGTGCCGCGCACTCCAGCCCGGGTATCGGTTGGTGCCACCTGACATACATCACTACTACGGAAAAGCTTATACGTGGAGGCTTATCAGTAGCGTGTTTTTTATCAGGGCGCTACTGCTATTTTACAGTAGCGCCGGTTCTTCACCGGCGCTACTGCTATTCTCTTAGCAGTAGCGCTTCTCTGCAAAAACGCACTACTGCTACGTGAACCACACCTTAGTTACCAAGCTTATCAGAGTAGCAGCGCGGCCCGGGGAAGCGCGCTACTGCTATTAGCTTAGCAGTAGCGCCTTTTGGTAAACTGCGCTACTGCTAATACTACCTTATCTTCTCCGGCCCGCTTGCACGGGCTCACTCTCCTCTCTCCCACTCTCCCTCTCTATACCGTTGCTGCCGCCGCCCCCGACCGCCGTCGCCTCGCCCGCGATATGTCTCCCTCCCACCCTCTCCCTCCCCCTCCCTTCTCCCTCCCACCCTCTCCATCCATCCCTCTCCCACTCTCCTCGGTGACA
>CBMN010128888.1:0-12364 GCA_000582825.1 Hordeum pubiflorum | reverse complement strand
GATACGTTGGAGATGTATCACTGCTCTGCCATTTGGCTCTTCTCTTCGGTCTTCTTGGCCTCGTGCTGGTGTTCGTAGTGAGACAGCGTGGGTGATGGCGCAACCGTGGTGGCGCATGGGGTTGGGCGATGGTTTGGCTGGTCGGCTCCGGTTGGGCGGTGGGGTTTGGAGTGCGGGAAAAATCCTTGCCGGTTCGTTAGGCTGCGATGACACCAGCGGGTGCCACCATTCCTTCCTGGAGGGTGTCAGTGGTAGCCACCCCATACTTCCTTCCGCGTGTCGGGGGAAACCCAAGGACTCGTCCGGACAGCAGAGTCGTCGGAGTCGCATCCCTTATTGGAGGTTCTGCTTGGCATGCGGTGGATTGGAGCCTCGGGTTGTGGTGGTTTGTCTACGGAGGGCACAGCGGTGGCGGGTCATCCACTCTTTGTCGAGCTGCCGTTGGCATTTGTTTCTTCTTTTTCTTTTGGGCTTGATGTGCTGCTCGCCCCAGCAATGCTCTGTGTACGGTGTTGGTTGCTTTGGAATACAAAGCGAGAAGAAACCCTTTTTCGTCAAAGGACGTGCCCTGGATGTTTTTAAAACCTAGCATCTCAAAATTCCAAATTTTAAAAACTGAGTGGTGCTACATATTAGGCGAGTAGATACATATAAAAAATTAATTGCTTTGTTCTGGCGCAATCGCACGAGGGAATTTACCAGCTCGTAGGCACACAAAACAAAAGTAAGAGGTATACAGGCGATTGTGTGCCCATGATTTCCCAAAAACACGTGAAACTTTACTACAATTATAAATAAGAGGAGACACGAAGAGAGCAAGGTCAAGAAAGTGAGGTGGATGCGACGACACGCACCTCCCGGTGAGGGGAATCGGTCTGAGGCGGCGCCATTGTCGGGATTGAGGTAGATGTCGTGATGTCCCGGAGGTTGATGGGACGACGCGGTCGTGTCCGTCTCCTCGTCGTGGCCAACCTAACGCGGCAGATGAATACGGACTGGCGTTGGCGGCAGCGGACATGGCTGAGGCGTCGGGCCGCGTGTGGAGCAGGAGACGACGCGGCTAGGTCACAGGGTGGCGGTGGCAAGGAGGAAAAGGGAGTATACGGCGGAGGCAGTTGGCGGCGGTGCGCACACGCGCGTGCGAGAGGTGGAGATTGGTTTTGCTGGGGTGGGTGTGCGGGGCTTTGTTTTTTTTGTATGGGGATGCGGACGAAGCGAAACTGGAGGAGGAGGTGGGCGAAGCGTGTGAGAGAAATACATGATTTTTTTAACAAGGGGTTTTCTCCACCGGTTTTTACAGGGCTATAAAAAAATCGGTGGGACGGGGATCGATGGGAGTCCTAAGGAAACGACTTACGAACTCCTCTTTTAGGAGCGGAGATATGTCATGATGTTATAGTTCAATTATTTTTCACCTCTCTAGCCACTATGCATGGAAGACGTTTGCTAATTTGCACAATTATCTTTTCTGATAAAATATGCCAATATTACCTTCATTTTTTAGTGATGTCCTCTTATTAATCCCTGCTATAATCAAATGTGACCACATAAAAAGTTTTTCCGCAACCTTCGCAAGTATGTATTTGTTCATCTAAGTATCTAACTGCAAGTGGGAGAGCAAGATTCACTCTGTGTGAAACGGCAACAGTAAATAACATGTCATTAGGGAGACTTCTGACAATTGTACCCTGCATTTTTTGGCATTAGTACAAGTGTTCTGTTGCATTGTTCAACTATGCGCGATGAAGCTGATATAGGGTATGGAGTAGACAATTTATTCAGTTTTTTTCAAGAAGGCACAGATTGGGCATCAAAGTAGACGACAAAGGACGACAAACGATGACATTCTGCACCTAGTCCACGGACAACTTAAAGTTGATTAATACTTTCTATTTTATATTGATGTGATCGCCAGCGAGAACAATTTTTTTGACTGAATTTGTTTCAGTAAACATGTCCTTTTATTTGTGTGAAATTGTTCAGACTTTTCTTTGAATGTTTATTTTAGTTGTGTAAATAAGCATTATGAGTAATGTTTTTTAGCCAATTTGGAGTAATGTTTTGTTCCATGCAGGACAGGGCAAGGAACAAAAAGCAAATTATAACACTTCAGTTCATGGTCTAGGAGCAGGAAAGCACCCTTCTATCTTTGTGATATTCTTGTATGCATAATACTAACACAGTAACACTACGTACAAAATCTCTCAGTTGTGTAGATGGGTCATCACTAATGGTTAGTAATTCATACTTCTGTTTCACCTTTCAGTTAAACTTTGTTGCCCAAGTGAGCATCATATTACAGGAGTTTTGTAATTCATTTAGCTATAGGTGTGTTTTAATATCTCAGTACATGGATCAGATTTTTGATGTCTTACTTGATAATACTCTCAGTTAAGTTTATCACCAACTATGTTGAACCACATTAAAATTATACACCCTCCGTTTCTAAATATAAGCTATTTTAGAGATTACAATATGAACTACACACGGAGGGAGTAATTGCTTGTCCAGATGATTCCATATGCTGCATTTTGTTTGCATAATCCATCACGGAGCATGTATTTATTATAACTGAGCACTGCGAGGAATCTAATATTTACCTCAGGAGGGTAAGAAAAAATACAATTAATGACAAGGTATGAGCACAATCTAGACATTATTTTAGGATATGTTCTGAAGTAAATGGTGGAAATGTCCTTATTTTTCTCCCAACATGTTATAGTCATCTTGTTTCTATGCATATAAAATTTCATGGCCAGCTTCTTAGCTTAGCAGCTGATGGTTCGCTCTCCTATCTAACTGCCTAGCTTGCTATGACCAGGTGATGTAGATATTAAAGAAATCATGTGACCATCTCCCCCTGTTCAATATTATATTTGGCCATTCTGCTATTTGTGTGTGTCTGCACCCTGCAGTATATGGTTCTTCTCCTGTTCATTATGGCAGTGAAATTCGAGCTACAACAAGGTATTATTCTGAGGCCAGGTTATTTCCCATTTGATGTTTGGTGAATAGTTCTTCTTCATGCTTTCAGTAGCATTTCACTAATTATCCTTATAGAGACTCATTTGGTTGGTTTAAGAAAAGGATCTCATTTCTCAATAGCAAATTGCACTGGGACATCTTGAACCTATTCTCCACACTTTTGAGCTAGGTGAGTTGGAAAACATGTCATCGGGGAAAACCATTTCTTCCTTCCTATATGTGGGCTAAATTGGTTATCACCATATGTTCAAAATTTTGTGTGAACTTTGAGGAATTGTTAGATATGTTGGTGAATGGGCAGGTGGCGCTAGACATGGCAGGACAAGAGAGCACGAGGGAGAATGCCGAAGGGGGCAACATAGTTATGCTCATGTGGTCAACAACTAGAGCATGGATAAATACCTTCATCATCGTCTATGGACATCAGAGCATAGGAGAAGTTATGACGGACATCAGACCAGTGGGGACAGCGAGGATGGGCTCCTAGATGATACTTATCATAACATATACTCATTATATAGTCAAAAACCATATGCCACATATACGTTGTCAATTACTTTGATATTTGATCATTGTATGTATTTAAAAAAAAAATCTGTGGCAACACATGGGTATTCAACTATAACTTCAACTTCAAGGGTGAACTTGTAGTTTTAGTCTTTATTTAAGCAATTAGTGGGCAAAATAACCATCTCTCTATCTAACCAATTGATCAGTGAATGGGATAAGTCAAGAGTAAAAAATGATATCAGGTAATAACTGCATAAATTAATCCCATGACAAGTATAACTACATGAACCTTGGCAAGGCAAGGGCAGCCAACTATAGATCATATTGACATACAAACTAAGCTAAATTCTCGAGGAATTTGACATAGGTCTGGCAAATTAAACAGCAAAAAAAGTGTGCAAACCACAAAGGTGTAGTAGTCATACATCTCTAACAGAAGTGTCGAACTTCAGTTACATTATATTATAGCTGAAGATGGAGTGGATTCTGTATTTGTATATACATGTATTGATCAATGCATACATCAAAATCTTCTAGAACATCCACATTGAAGAAGATTCGTCCATTTATGATCATATTGCTTTCGCTTCCTTCATCAACAAGGCAAAGGCATAGGACAAAATATTTCGTAACCTGAACTTAACAGAAGAAAAAGTCATTGATCCGCCATTACCCGTGAGAAAGAATTGGTCTGTAAAGGGAACAAACTCGTTTGTGAATAGAAGATCTACTACGACGAGGAGGTCACAACCTTCTTGGTGGACTCCGCATCCAAATGTCACCATCTGATCAACATAGGTGTCGCACTATCACCATTTGATTTCGAATGCCTCAGTCAGTCCAAGTACCTAAACTAGAGGGAACAACTGAACAAGGGGCTTCCCGAAGCCAGTGCGGGAGCCAAGCACACCACTGGTGTCGGCGGGGCACGTGAGGAACATCGACAACACACTGCATGTCGGTCGGCTTAGAGATGCCCGCTTCTCGTGTCACGGCCAGCACCTCATCCTCTAGCCGGCCCTCTACCGCGGACATCGAACAATACATGACGCATCGCTCCTGCGCCTCTCGATACACCAGCGCGGGAGGTACGCAAGCTGGGTGAAAACAATCCAAGCCGAAGGAGGACATTTGCATCTGCGCCGACACCACAGATGAGTGGGGAGGGGGGTTGTTGGCTGCGTGGAGGAGAATATCTTCATCTCCCTAAGATGTTGTTGTTGAGAGAGTTGGAAAACTCATCGAGATACATACACTTTAAACGAAGTACATTTTCATTAATTGCATAATTTTATGTCACTGTCTTTTTTATACATGGTGAACTCATGCAGTGTCTTTATATATGGGACGAGAAAATATGTATTAGAAGGACTGATAGTTATAGCAATACAATCATAAGTCGCATGCAACATTCACATGATGAATTACAGTTTATTTGAACGATAATGTCTCTCTATATAAAAAAAATTGGCTCATGGCAACACACGGACATTATACTATTTAATTCTAAAAGTACAAGATGAACAGCTTTTATGAAATATGTGATTATTTATTGAAATACATATTTTGCATTTTGTATGTACGCGACACGATAAACATTTTTTGTACTATACAACGAACAATTCTAAAATACAACGACATATATTTTTGAAATATATTATGAAAACTTTTAAAATAAACGATGAATTAAAAAATAAGAACGGAAAAGGTAGAAACAATAATGAAGAAACTTAAAAAGAAATTAAACAAAGAAAAAGAAAAACCAGCATACAAGACAGATCCAGGGCCAGACGCCCAGTAGGTAGTCTATAGGCGAAAGAAAAGAACCCAAAGTACATGTGAGCCGAGGGCGCTATTTGGCGTCGCGCGTACCCCTCTCAGCGATGGTATTCGTATGGGCAGACCCATTTTACGAACTTCATTTTCGCCAGTATTTTTCCTTTCGGTTTTCTTTCTTTTTATTTTCTTTTTCTTTTTTCTTTCTTCTCCTTTTTCATTTTTCATTTCCTAATTTCTTTCAATTTATATTTCTTTTTAAATTTGTGATCATCTTTAAAATTTCTGAATATTTTCTTTAATATTGAACATTTATCAAATATGTGAACATTGTTTGAAATCTTGAACATTTTATATAAAATTTTGAAATTCTTTCAAATTCACAAACATTTTTCAAATTGCGTCCATTTTTGGAACATGTGAACAATTGTTTTTAGCCGGATAACGTTTTTTGAAAAATGGTAAGAATTTCGGAAATTCAAAAAAAATATAAAAAGTTTCCTTGAGTTCATGAATATTTTTTGAATCTGCAAAAATTTTAAAATTTGGGAACATGTTTTGAATATTGTGAACATTTCCTAAAAATTAACAAACATTTTTTGTGACTGTGAACAAATATTTGGATTGGCAAACATATTTTTGAAATTTGGGAGCATTTTATTGAATTTTGTGAAACATTTAAAAAATCATGAGAATTTATTGAATTCATGAACATTTTTTAAAATTTATGAACATTTTTTAATATGCGAACCTTTTTTTGCTGAACATTGTTTATTACATCATGAACATTTGAATACACAGACATTTCTCAAATTCGTGATCTGTTTTCGAATTCACGGACATTTAAAAAAAAATCATGAACAATTTTTAGATAAGTTAACATTTTTTAAAAAATCACGAACGTTTTTGAATCCCGGAACATTTAAGATTTCTTGTAATTGTTTTCACAATTCAATTTATTTTGAAATTTTAGAACTTGTTGTTATCCTGAATTATTTTAAGAAATGATAAAAAAACAGACAATAAAAAAGGAATAGTAAAAACAAGAATGGGTGGGGGGCGTCCAGGCCTGCAAATGGGCCGGCCCAAAGTGGTGCTCCGGGTAAGGGAGGTGCGCATTTGCACGATCACTGGCGCGCAACGTGCCAAACAAGGGGTCCCCGAGCCGAGCACGAGCGCAAAGGGAAACCCGTTTGGTGGGTTGGCCTACTTGCGGGAACGTTCAATGCAAGCTCTTTATTTCGGACCTGCAATAAGCGACAAATAATCTCTACAGCTTTGATCACGGTTTCACTTCTGTGCAGTCCATGAGCAAGTGTTGTATCGTGCTACATCCCGACCCAAACAAATATGCTTGGCGCGCTCCTTTGGCAACAGTGAACTTGACATTTTTTTTCTAGAAAATGTTCATTGACTGCTTAATTTTAGATGGACGCAGTCAGTAGTGTGGGACACTCCGAACAAGTGGCCTGGACCGTTTGTTGTGGCACAATCGATAAGGCCAACTCCATCCCAAACGGACGCCCGTTCTATTAGGAGTTTGTCTGTTTGGACATGGTAATGGGATGATGATTGGCCTTTTTTTTTTATGCGCCGGTCGTGCGTCCAACACGCAGCCGCATCTGGTCCGTCACGGTCGGGGAAAGCCCCTATGACCATGCAAATAACCAAATAAATCGAACATTGCAAATAGTTTTATAAAAAAAAACAATTTCATGTTCAAATAAAAACACAATTAAATAGTTTTACAACCTAATTGAAATTGTCTTGAATAGATGAAACGTAAAACGAACTGATGCATCTGCTGGTTGTCAATGTGAGTCCACGGTTATGCAGCACCTGCCGGAAGGTGTTGAGGTCGATCGGCGTCGTCGGTGCCAGTAGCCATCGGAAGAGCCATGAACGTCAGCAAAAACTCCTCCGAAACACTTGCGTGGGCTGGCTATGACATTGGCGTGGTCGTGATTTGGGCGGCCTAACAAGAAAGCGAGGAAGTCCGCCGGGAGAAATAGGTACCGATGGACGACGGTGGCGATAGCGGGGGACGGAAGGAGGTGCAGTGGAAGAGAAAAGGGGCGTCTATGCCACCGACGGACGGTCTAGGGGAGGACAAATGCGCGTGTCCCGTCCATGCGGGGGCAGTCCGTTTTGATGCAAACACTGCCTATATTTGAACCAAGAATAGGTCACGCACAGAAACGAATATTTGTCCATTTGCTTCCGCGTGTTAGGCCGCCTTTTATCCTTAAGGGCGTGTTCCGTTAATCCTCTCCCCAAGAGGATTGGAGTGGATTGAGACCTATTTTGACTTACAAGGGTTTAAATCCCCCTCAAACCCCTTCTAACCTCTTGGATCCACACTCAACCGAACAAGGCCTTTGGACACGACCGGACCATTTTGAATCACGCGCGTTGGAGTCGGTCTAAAATCGGCTAAATACTAGCTTAGCCCATGCGGCGACACGCCGCGCCCGTCGATAAGTCGCGATTGTGTAGAATATGGTCCCAACAATAGAGTAATAAATAAGTTTCGCTATCAATTAAAGAGAGGCATAACAATATGTAAAAAAGTTGAAGATGACAAAGAAGTGCATGTATTACAACCATGCAAATATGCATATCTATGTAGTTTTTATTGAAATCTCTAAATAGACATATATTTAAGAACGGGTGAAGTAGTATATTTGGACGCCAAGATGTTGCATATTTTCCGTAGAATTCCTGTCCCCTGAATATCAGAATCTAAAAAAACACATGCATTTTTTATTTGCTTACTGAAAATAAATTGGAATACATATTTTCTTTTTTTGGGAGATGTCCTTTCGGACGTAGACATACTTAGACTCTTGTTCGGCAACCCTCCACCCCTCCACTACGGAGTGGAGCGCGTGAAGTGTTGTTCTAGCCTCTCCCAAACTATAATTGCTTGCCACTCCGCTCCGGAACAAAGTTGCAGAGCGGAGGGAGTCCGAACAAACCCTTAATCCGTTAGTGTTGCTGTATAGGGATACAGGCGAGAGCGTCTACCCCATCTAGCCGGCAGAAAAGATACTAAGACTGATTATTTTAAAATTGTTGCGCCGTCCGAATGCATCCTTATTGTTGTATGCAAGGGTGTATCCTTCTTTCGGAGGATTGTTGTCCTCCGATGATGGTTGAACAATTGCTTTCGGCCATTTTATGGTGGTCAAATGGATGAAGTGGTTGGATCATTATATTTAGCGCGTAAACAATGATGTGTTTCCTTTTTTCTTTTGACGACACATGAACATGAGCTTCTAGTTTTTTTAAAAGAAAATTTTGAAATGCCTGCTTTTATGAATTTCCCCATGTACCCTTGTGCCTATATTAAAAAAAATCAGAGATGCCTTCTTTTTTCCGGGTCAAAGTTTAGTGATGCTGCTGTTTTGATATGTGTCCTCTATACTGAAATATATGTTCATAACTTTTACTTACACTATTACCAACGGACCAACATGATTGTTAATCTCACTTGACTCAGACTTAACCAAGTCTCATGCTATATTTATAGGATATTACGTGAAGATACATGCATTTTGTTTTTTGTTTTTTTCTTATATGTTATGTCATTTGACATAGACTTAATTAAGTCTCAGAGACCTAACCATCTTTTAATGTATGTGTGTAGCTATATGTGTGGTAAGTGATGCACCACTTATGTGTCGCTGCGCGTTTTGCATGCAGTAATAATTTGGATCAGTGTTTTTTAATTAAGTAGCACTACGTGAGTCCATACATTGGGCCACGTGTAATAATGCATGCGATTTTCTTACAAGCAGGCTATATGGGAAGCAAGCGGAGTACTTCCTCCATTTCTAAATATAAATCTTTTTAAAGATTTCACTATACACTACATACGGAGTAAAATGAATAAACATATACATTAAAATATGTTTATATACATTCGTATGTAGTTTGTAGTGGAATTTTTAAAAAATCTTATATTAAGACTTATATTTGAAAACGGAGGGAGTATGTCTGATGCAATCACAATGGCTGCCTTCTAGTGCATGGTGCTGGTCATACCTAAAAATGCACGCGTATCCTCGCTGAGGTAAGGTCTAAGGCGTCGACTCAAATAAGCTGGATCAGTGTTACTGACGGGGCTAACACAACACCGCGGTGGTGCCAATCCAGCAACGGTTGTCAGCGGTAACTCCGTGTCGTCGAGGGCCCACCGCAAGCTCTCGAGCTCGAACAGTTCAGACTGTCGGCGCTTGACTCGCTGCTTTGCTTGGTCCTCTCGCTCTCCTTCGCCACGCCCGCAGCAGCTCCTTCGCCCTCCGCTCCGCCTCACTCGCTGATAACCCGGTCTCACTGCCGCCAGCATGGGCAGCCTCGCCGTCGTCCTAGCTCCATGGCCGTGCTCCTCCTCGTCCAACACGACCTCCACCGCCGGATAAAACTTCACAGCCCGCCTCCCCGGAGTTAGAACCCCGGCACCGGCCGCCACGAGGTCCCGCCGGGAAGCGCGTGATGACATGATCGGGGCATCCGGCAGCCTTGCCGTAGTCCCACTCCCAGCTCCATGGCTGTGCCTCTCCTCGTCTATCAGGACCTTCACGGCTCCACCGCTGGACAAAACTGCACGACCAGCCTCCTGGGAGTCAGAGTCTCCGCAGCGCCTCGGAGTCCCACCGGGAAGCACGCCATGACATGATCGACCTCGCTGACACTGGTTCCGCCACCACTGTCAACACCAGGGCCCGCATTGCCGCCGCATCAGTCGACAACGACCTTGCCGGCGGCTTCCTGTTGCAGGCATGCAAACGGCGCCGACGCAGTTCTCTTCTACTTCCTGGCCTTCCTATTCTCCTTGCTTTTCTCGATTGCCGGCGACCGCAAGAGAAGCGACGGGCTTGTCCGCGGATAGGGCAGGCCACGGGACGGCAGTGGCGGCTTCGGCGGCCGAGCAGACGATACCGACGGCGATGAACCAGTGGAGGACGGATGACCATGGGATATGCACACGCAGAGTAAATTTCTCAAAACCACCACATTTGTGGCTAGGATACTTCAAAACCATTGTTTTTGTCGAAAATCACAAATAACCACCAACTCGGAGGCAGGTGACTAACAAATCGCACTGATTTAGAAATGAGTAACGTCTAACAGAAAAACTGACTGGTTGGTCCCACCCGCGGGGATGATTTGGCATGCCTACATGAAAAATATGTTGAGGTGGAAGAGAGGCCCACCCGTCAGCCTCCCATCATGTTTTCCCTTTTTCTTCTTCTTCTTCCTTATCCTCTCTCTACCTCTGCTCCCGGCGCCGCTCCAATCTGCTCCCGGCGCCCTCGTCCCTGTCCCGATAGGAGCCGCCGCCACCAGCCACAAGGGGCACTGCTCGCCGCCCTATTCCCAATGCCTCCTCCTTCCTTCTCTCTCCCCTCTCCTCTAGTCTTCCTCCTCCCCAGCCCGAGGTCGTGGCAGCCAGCTTGCTCGAGCTCGTCTGCGCGCCACGGTTGCAGCCGACCGCCGCCGGGGCTCTTGCTCTGGCCACTCGCCGCCCGAGCCAAGATCCATCCATGTGCCCCCGTCCGACCTTGGCCAGCAGCTCGGTGACCTCCTCGCGGCCAAGAAGGGCGCCGACATCGACATTCGCCGCGCCCCTGTGGCCGCTCACGGCCCGGTCGCCGTTCTTGAGTGTGGAGCTCTTCGGCTCGTCGAGGGAGAGCGGCGCCTCCGGTGAGGTCCGTGTGGCCGACATGGAGCGAAGGTCTTCAAGGTGCTGCTTCGCGGGTGGTTCTCCCCTGTCCGCCGCACCGACCTTGTCACGGTCAGCGCCCTGCCCCCGACAGAGTTCACCGGCTGTGTTGTGCTCGCCGGAGTAGATTAAAGGGGAGGAAGAAGGAGAAGGGGAAATAAGATGTGTGACTGACAGGTGGAACCCGTCCAACTCAGCAGGTCAACACATTGACTAGGACTAGTCTTCGCCACATCAGCGCGACAGACAGGCATCACCCGTAAGTTTTTCTGTTAGACGCTACTCATTTCTGAATTAGTGCGATTTGTTACTCACTTGTCCCGGAGTTGGGGGTTATTTGTGATTTTTGACAAAAACAATGGTTTTAAAGTACCCTAGTCACAAATGCGGTGGTTTCGATCAATTTACTCGCACACGCACAGTAGAAAACAAAGTAGCACAACGGCAGCGGCGGTCAAAGCATGGGCATGCAAAGCTAAACGCAAAAACACAAAGTCCTGCAAGCACATGCGCAGCGGCAAAGACAAACCGGTACTCTCGCATGCAAACCAATAAGAGCCTACCTAGTACGTGACGTCCCCTCGCATGCACAGCGCCACGCCGGTCAGACCATGCAGCTAAGGCCTACAGTCGGCCACAGCAAAAACGTAAATAGCTAAGCACACACAGCAAAACGCACAAACGTTAACAACAATTGGAGGCAGTCAACTAAAGTCACACGCAAATCTACCTGCTGAGATCCCAATTTTATGCACGCGTCGCTCATCCATAGGTGGCTAATCCCATCAAAACCAAGTGGTGAAACGTGGGGTATATGAAAGAATAAAAGGAAATGATCGAACAACTATCTCATTGACTGAAGATGAGGGTATTTATACCCTAGTACAGAGGCGGTAATTACATAGGCGGTAAGTGTCGGTTGCTAAACTACACAACCGACTTAAGCATTGATTACTAGAATTTAATTAATTCTTAACACTCCCCCTAATCTATGCTTGACTAGGTGAATATGCACCATCTTGATAGACTCCTTCTAATACGTGTCCGCCTTGAGAATGCTCATCATCTTCATCTTGAGAAATTCTTGTATAGTCTTTAAAGGCTCCTCCAAAAACCCTGTGGGAAAATATGAGGAGAATAGTGTAGATATGTTGCTAAAACTCCTTTAAACCCAGTGAGAAAAATAATAAGGAGAAAATGATGCAACATATAATGATTATTGTCCGTTGATAACTCATATGAGAAAACCCTTCGAGCAATGCGCATTTTGATATTGCTCTTCATATAACCTGTAGGTATTGAGTAACACAAGTGGAAGCATCTTGATAAATCAAGTTATGTGATTCTGATGAATCTCAACCACAT
>CBMN010127975.1:0-14161 GCA_000582825.1 Hordeum pubiflorum | reverse complement strand
CAATGTTGCATCTGCCAATGACTTCAGGCCTATCTCCCTCCTGAACTGCACTCTAAAGATCATCACCAAATTGATGGCAAATAGGCTACAAAAAGTGATTATGCAACTGGTGCACAAAAACCAATATGGTTTCCTGAATAAGAGATGCCTACATGATTGCTTGGCATGGTCTTATGAGTACATTCACCAATGCAATCAATCCAAAAAAGATATCATCCTACTGAAACTGGACTTTGAAAAAGCGTTTGATATGCTCAGTCATGACACTCTGATTGATATCATGATAGCTAAGGGATTTGACAACAGATGGATTGAGTGGATTAAACAAATCTATAGTACTGGACATTCTGTTGTACTTCTCAATGGCATCCTAGGTAAACATTTCTTATGCAAAAAATGTGTCAGGCAAGGGGCCCCCCTGTCCCCCCTCATTTTTGTGTTGTTTGCTGATACACTACAAACTATGATGAATGAAGCTATGGCCAATGCACTTATCAGCTCCCCCATCCATCATTCCTCCTGCACTGATTTTCGTATCATCCAATATTTTGATGACACTATTCTGGTTCTACTAGCTGATACAAATCACATTCAGCACATCAAAAACATGCTACTCCACTTTGCTGAATACACTGGACTTAAGGTTAACTACAATAAGTCCACCTTGATTTCCATCAACACTCCTGAGCAAAAGATGATTGATTTATCCTCTATTTTGGGCTGTCAAATTGGCACTCTGCCTCTGTCATACTTGGGTCTGCCTCTTAAACTCTCAAAGCCAACAATTGAAGATTATTTTCCCCTTCTCAGAAGAATTGAAACCAGATTACTTGGCTGTTCCACTCTACTGAACTATGGAGACAAGCTTGTTCTCATCAAATCTGTGTTCTCTTGTATGCCCAGCTTTGTTATGAGCACTTTGCCACTGCCTAAAACTGTGATCCTACAAATCAACAAATATCTCAAAAGTTATTTCTGGAGAAAATATGGTACTGAAGAAAGAGGGCCAGCTCTAATTGCATGGGAGAAAGCCTGCAAACCAAAAGAACATGGTGGACTAGGCATTCTGGATATAAGCACTCATAATCAAGCTCTACTGATGAAGTTCATGCATAAATTATTCAATAAAGAAGATATCCCATGGATTCACATCATCTGGGAAACCTATTACAACATGCAGGCACCTAGTCACAAAATGGAGGGATCTTTCTGGTGGAGAGCAGTCCTCAAGTTGCTCCCTACATACAAACAACAAGTGAATTGCAAAGTTGGTATTGGAGACTCTATTTTGTTTTGGACTGACAATTGGAATTCCCATAATTTGCAAGACCATTATCCAGAGCTCTTCTCCTTTGCAATCAACAAAGACATCACACTACAACAAGCTTTGGAGGTGGATAATTTTGAATCAATGTTTCATCGACCACTTTCTGTGGTAGCATACCAGCAATTCAATGACATTCACAACACTCTTATCAACTTCAATATTACTGATCAAAAGGATTGCTGGTATCTTACAGAGAACAGAACCACATGCTCCACTAAACAGATGTACCAGAAGTTATGGGGCAAACCAAACATCCACCACATTTCCAGATTAACATGGAAGACTGCAAGCATGCTCAGATTGAAAATCTTTTTTTGTTTGTTACTCTACGACAGAGTCGATACCGGAAACCTCCTATGCAGAAAGAATATGTTTCTTCAATCATATAACTGCGCTTTATGCAATGAGCCTATAGAAGAAACTGTTATACATTTGTTCTGGGATTGTGATTTTGCTATGACATGTTAGGGGACCACCCTACCAACAAGACTAAGAGGTATCTCCATGTTTGATGAAATTTGTCTGGCGATTAGTACTCTTCCTCACGGACTAGGAATGGATATTGTCCTCATAGCTTGCTGGAGTATTTGGAGTGTCAGGAATGATAAAATCTTCAGAAATGCTGCTGTACACCTCCAGAGCTGGAAATTCTATCTACTGGAAGGACTCAAAATTGCCTAAATAAGAGCCAAGGAAGCAAAGGCATAGAAAATCAAGGATTGGACAGATAATAACTTTTAGCCATTTTTTAATGTTTTGCAAAACTGGTATTGGCTGAACTATCATTTGTATTTGTTCTTTATTAATTGAAAATATACCGTAGAACAATTGTTCTACGGTCAGCAGGTCGAAAAAAAATATGTACACGTGTTAGGTTTCAATTGGACTTGTAATTAGCATATGGTTAGGTGTTTCAGCAGCACACAAAAGTAACCCAAGTCTCTTTTTTTTGCCGGTAACCCAAGTCTATTATAACAGAACATCGCATGATAGTGATTTAGACTAGACATAAGCTAACAGCTCGACTGAGACCACAAGAGGGACAGTTCGGATGACCGTGGTAGGGGTGGTCACAAGCTTGTTGTCGACTGTATCGTGTGAGTGTAGTGTAAAATACTAAATACATATATTATAAACAATAATTATTATTTTTAAAGATTCAACCCACATTAAAATATATAAATGTAGTGTAAAAAATTGTACGCTCAACATTCAGAAAACGTTTTCACCATTCAACTTTCCTTTATAAAAATGTTCACACGTTTAAAAAAATGTATGTCACATTCAAACAAATATTATACAATTCAAAAAAATATTAGTACAATTAAAAATATATATTTCGTACCATTCAAAACCATACACGTTACTCTGAAGAATGTTCATCTGGTTAAAAAATAATGTTTGTGACATTTACGAAAATATTTATCCAATCTATCAAATTTCACAGTTAAAAAAATAATGTTCCGTATCATACAAAACATGTTTTAATATGTATTCTGAAAATAAAAATAAGTACTTGTTTTTTACCAAGTATTTAAAAATGTAAAATGTATATAAGAAAATGTTTTAGATGTATACAAAAAATTCAAAATATGTATAAAAAAGTGAGCCATAAGACCATATATTTGGATTTTCTTAACGTGTATAGAAAATCATCCTTATGTTTAGAAAAAATATATCATGTCTAAGCCAAACACAGATATATGTTAAAAAAATAAAAGGAAAAGAAAACAAGAACAAAAGAAAACCAACGAAAACAACAAAACACTGAAGAAAAAAATAAATATAAAAATAAAATAAGATGGTAAACTGAAAAACCACAAAGATAAACTAAAGAAAACCCTAAGGAGTGGGAAAAAAGAAAAAGAACAACAAAAAGAACTCACGCTCGGCAACAGTGTTTGGCCGGCCCGATAACCACCCATTGTTGGTGATTCCTAATATGAATCGGTACGAGCGACACATAGTCCTTGCGCGTTGTGTCAAACTGTTGACCCTACGCACAGGACGTGCGAGAGAGAGAGACCGAATGGGTCGGCCTATTTCCAGGGCAAGGCGGAAGGCGTTCGTGTTCTAGTTTTGGAACGTTATTGAAGTTTCAACCGATTTTTAGATGACCATGATGACTATGTCTCGCATTCAGCGAGACGATAGCTTGTCTCACTGAATACGTTTATGGTTATCAGGTCGGTCCATTCACGTACAATGAAGTGAAAATAAAATAGAGAAGGAAAAAAGGGGGTTGTAGGGATCAAACCACGGTCTATAAGAGATAAGCCATGTTGGTAATCACTACACCCACGTCCACTTCGTCATAACAAGTCGGGGAGAGACATACTTGAAGCCATGCTGTTTTCCTATCGGTTTTCCAGTTTTTTTTTATTTCTTTCTATAATCTGTTTTTTATTTTTTGGGGTTTTCTTTGTTTTTTCTTTGTTTTTATTCTGGATTTACTTTCTTTTATTTTCCTTCTTTTTTTGTTGTTTTTCTTCATTTTTCTTCATTTGTTTCTCGTTTTTTGGGTTTTATCTTTTCTTTCATTTTACCCTGGTTTGTTTGTTTCTTTCTCTTTTTCAACAATTTTCTTTGTTTACTCTCGGGTTTCATTATTTTTACATATAAAGTTTTGTATATATCTAATATATTTTCTAACACACGTCTTACATTTGTGAAATGCTTTTTTAACATTTTTTATATACCAAATTAGCATTTTAATACATGATCAACATTGTTTCTATACATATTTCACATATTTATTTTCAAATGACTCATTGACATATTTCAAATACAAGTTCATAATTTTTCGAATATAAGGTCAACATTTTTTCTATAGAAATTTAACATATTTCAAATACAAGTTTAACAATTTTAGAATACATGGTCAATATTTTTCCTATACACATTTAAAAAAAATTCACATACCTGTTTCACATTTTTGAATACATGTTTTACATTCTACCTGTACATATTTAACATTTTTCCAACACAAGTTTAACATTTTTTGACCACATGATCAACTTTTTTATATAGACATTTAACATTTAAAAATGCAAGTTTAACATCTTTTAAATACATGTTCAACATTTTTAATAAATATTTAACATTTTAAAATGCAAGTTTACATTTTTTTAATACATGGTGAACAATTTTTCTGTACACATTTAACATTTTTAAAATAATTGACTAACATTTTTCAAATACTTCTTTAGCATTTTTTGTAAAAGCTTGATTTTTGTGTGTGTACATTATCAATTATGCTTACATATTATATACTTTTTGTATATATCAACACTATTTTTCCTATACAAATTTAAAAAAATTAAATGCATGATTAACAGTTTTTTAAATATTTTTTAAATTATATTTTTGTAATATATATGTTTATAAATTTTGAAACTTTAATCAAATGTACAAAAACAAATAAAAATGAAACATTAAACGTGAAAGAAATCTAAAAAACGATTATGCGCCCTCCAGCGCAGCTGGCCCAGCCCATCCGGAGCCGCCCTTAGGGGAGGGTTTTCCTAGGTTGCGCTTAAAGCAAGACATAGGGGCATCCCTAGTTTTGAGACGTTATTGAAGTTCCCAAATGTTCCTAAAAGTTTTCTGAAGATGGTTTTTTCTTTTATTTTGTTTCTATTTCTTTTTAGATTTTTTATTTTGAATTACATGTATATACTTTTATTTTATTCGCCTTTTGTTTCATTTAAAAAAGTTTTCCAAATATTGTTCGAATTTCCTTTAAAATATGTTCATGTTTTAGAAAGAAAAAAAATACAATACTCAAAATTTGTTTTCATTCCTGAAAAATCAAGTTATGTTATTTTTTACAAAAACTCAATTGAATAGAATTTAGAATTTTATTCATAATGTGTTCGCTTTTTCTAAATATTCACATTGAAGAAAATTCAAAATTTGTTTATATTTCTTCTTTAATTCAATATTTGTCTGTCTTTTTAAAATGTTCATTATTTTCAAAGTAGTTTGCCTTTAAAAAACCTTTTTTTTAAATGTGCCAATTTTAAAATATATTTGTATTCTAAAAAAGAAGCTATTTTTTAAATAAAAAAACGTAAATTATTTCTCATGCTTTTCGAAAAGAGAAAAAGAAACCGCTACTACAGTAGCCGTCTAGCGGAGCCTGTACTGTTCCCGGCTCGCTACAATAGCCGAGCCACTAGTGCACTAATGGTCTGGCCTAGTCGGGGCACGCAATGTGTGCCGTGCGTCTATTGGACACAATGCACATCATATATGAGGTACCAACATTTAGTGCAGGCGCGGATGCCAAAGACACAGGCTACTCAGGCTAAAATCGAACATGTGTGGGGATTTGTTATTTAAGAAAGACCGTCAAGTAATAGTTGTCCATGAAGTAGTAGCCGGAGCATGTTGGGTGAGAAAAAGAAAAAGGGTAATATAAGAGGCCACATAGTGTCTTTTTAAAGAGGGGAAACCCCACAACCTCTCTGTCGGTGATGCCCACAATTATATATTATTGATTATGTATAATGTCAAACTAATTAGCTTTTGAGGAGAACAAAAAAAAACTTAAGGCCCTCTACATAGGACATGTTTGCGACATCACCTCCTAATTTTACCAGAAAATCTACGATGACATATTAGCATAAAAGAAAGATGTAACACTCCAAGACAACGCCTTCAGGACGGTACTGCCACTCGAGCACCGATATTGAATGATACAAATAGATGTCACACCAAGGGCTATTATCCTGAAGCATATCTTTGAACCAACACCTTCAACTCGGTAACGACGCACGAACATGGACGTTGCCTAGTCAAGTCAAAATGAAAGAATATGGGTTTGCACCCAGAGAGAATACATCCATGATGTCTACAGCCATAGTCGCCACTCTACCAAGATGTAAAGATTAATTTCTTTGGTATCTTTGCTACAGGAAGACAGGAAGGTTGTGAGGGATTCTTATTTTTATTGTTAATGTCTTTGTACATGTAGTGTGAATCAGATTGCAACTGATTTTGATGCGAAGTCATAGGATCATGTTCTACTGGGCATCGAGCAATGCAAGGTGATGTGTTGGGCTGATACTGTGCAAGGTGGAGCATGGTTGCAATCGGACAAGTTCGGCTGGGGTCAGACGACATAGGAGTGTGACGTCGATGGTGGCAGAATTCTGAGCGTGGAAACACGTGGCGCATGTCTGAGGGCTTGTGTGCTTCGACATGGCGATGTCGTGGGTTCAATTCAAGACAATGCACATGGGAACTCAAAGTTGGCGGGTGCAAACTGACACATACGACAACCATGGAGTCGTGTTGAAGGTGGAGTATAGGAGTCTGATGAGAAGGCTACGACATAAGACGTCAGAGAGTCGAAACCTACTTCAACGAGGAAACACGAGTTACGTGTTGTTAGGGCTAGAGCTCGATGGTCTGAGGGATACGTGAAGTTCTATATCGGTCAGTGATATTTAGTGGTTCTCTACAATGAGGGTTGAGGTGGCATGGTTTTGTGGCCCCGTATACTCGGGCAAGACAACACATGCTCGATGCAGTTATAGCGGCGAGGCGTGCGGTAAGCACAGGACAAGGCGACATACCAAGAGACAGATAGTCTGATAAAGTGTGGATATGGTGCTGAAAAAATGTTAGGGAATACCAGGAGTTTGTGACTAGAACTATCGAGTTTGCCAGAGAGTTGACCATGGAGAATCTAAGAAAGTGATGAAAAATCTGAAAAATATCATAGCTTGGAGAGTACATGGTTATATATTTTATGATGTTCAGTACACATGGCAAAGTGCAAAAGAGACGAAGAGCTATAGTTGTGAGACATGTAGGAGACTGTCCAGAAAAGAATTAGATAACTGCGAATTCGATTCGAGATGAGTAAAGGCAACAAAAACTCTTTCAAGTTCAAACATACGGTTAACAATAGCGAGGACCGTGAGCACAAATATTCTTACATGTGATATTCAATATGCGAGTTGTTTACTTTCATGACGATCAAGCAATAAGCTACCAGGATGACGTCATATCGATGTTGTCAGATATGATTACTTTATGGTCCATGTGTAATAGCGTTAGACGGATACTCCGGAATATTGTGAACACAAAACAAGAGTGTAGAAGAACTTAATTTTCACGGGAGTTTTGACTATCATGGAGAAAAAGAATGGACTACTATTGCAAGTGAAGTCATGTGACATAAAAGGAGTAGCAACAATGCTCATGATTAATGGTTCAAGTCTAAGTCACAAGGAGGCGCGCACATGGTGCTCCAAGGTGACGAGGACACAGTTGAACTTGTAATTAGCAAAGAGTTAGGTGTTTGAGTTAAACATCGTATACTTCAAGCCTATAACACAAGCTCACCGGGGGTACCCAAATAAATTAGACACGAATTAGTAGACTAGACAGAGATCATGATTAGGACCGTCCGGGCACCCATGCCGGGGTGGCCGGACCAGCCATGGAGGATGGCCGGAGCGCTATTGGATGGCCTCAGCAGGCTTGTCGTTGATTGTAAATTATGTTTTTGTACATTGAAGAAGCGCTCGTAATCATATCCTACGAATATAGTCATATTAGTGAATCTCATTAACAAATCTTGGTATTATGCTTGTTACTTGTGCTATTTGTTGGCCTCAACGGATTCCTCAGATTATTCTCACCGAACCACATAGATTAATGCACCTCAAGATAAGGGGGGACGTAGAGATCTCCCTGACATGTTCCTGAAATCCCTCTTTATTTTTTTTATTTTTTGGGAAATGTATATACTTTAGTTAAACTTCATCTTGCCGACATACATTAATATTTCTACTACGGAATCATATCATATACGGAGTACTATATAATTAACATTACCGGATCAGCAGCCGGCCCGCTTAGGTCAATAGTTTTTAGTCAACATCTCAATTTACTCTAGTTTTCTCTTTCGTCAGATGTCAAATGCGAATTATCACCTGAACCTGCCAATGATCCCTCCATGCAATGCATGTACTCAGATTTCCTTGATTTCATTGTCTTATTTTTTGTTAGCAAGGTGGTTCGGTGATGTAGAGACAATAAGGCAGTTTGAGATTTTGGTTTAAGTATACAGATCTATCGGTAGGACTTGTGTAAAGCAGAGTAAAAGTATTATTCACTCCGTTTCTAAGTATAAGTCTTCTTGAAAATTTCACTAGAGACTACATACGAAACAAAATGAGTGAATCTACAATCTAAAATATGTCTATATACATCCGTATGTAGTCCGTAATGAAACCTCTAAAAAGACTTATATTTAGGAACGGAGGGAGTACGAATGTGATACACTTTCCCGTCAATTCTTAGTTAACAGGTCGGTCTACAGATAACTTGATAGGGATTTTCTTTTGCCTAAATCGATAATCCCAGCTGCTGCGGATGTTCTTTTGCCTTTTGCTGTTATCAGTTGCAACTGCTGACCAACATTTTCATTTTTCTTCTTGTGTGTTTGAATATGGATACTGCTTTGTGTCTGTTCCGTTATTGTTCGATATTTGGAACCCGATCCATTTTGTGATCGTATGGAGGAAAAATATATTCATGAATCCCGGCTTACTGATTTAGTCTTCGTTTCCTCCATTCTTTACGGGAATCTCTATACAGAAATATCAGAACCAGAATCTAGCTTTAGAACCAAGGGACCAAATCACTGGACAAAATTTCAGAGACCAAAGCACTTATTTTTGTAAAGCATTTGTAGCAGATAAGAGCAACTCTAGCAGAGTCGCCATATCGCATATGGAGGTTTCAACAGCCATGTGCAAACACATGGTCGCCATATGCGGCATCCATATCTTATCTTTTCTAACCTGCTATTTTATTTTATTTTTGCATCAGTTAAAAAATGCACACACACAATTTTAGGACTGAAATACTGATTTGATATAACATTACATTATAAAATGGTTACAAAGGGGTGAAAAAATCGATTAGTAATAGTTTTTCTACTAAACTGGTGAGTTTTATGTCTTGTAAGAAACACTAGTTCCTCCCCACCACGACGACTGGAGCACACACGTGTTTCATGGGCAAGTCCCCGCCTACACATGCTGGACCTGCACGTAGCCGTGTTGGATATCCCAAATTAACAAAGGAGTGTGTTTTGGGACTCTAGTCCGACCACTCATCCTCATGTGTGTCATCCTGCTGCGCGGCCTCCTCCATCGCTTCATGACAATGGCACTCCTGCTCCTTAGCGATAAGTTCGTCCTTCTCTTACACTTCCTGCTCGTCCAAGATCTGCCCATCATCCTTCGAAAACGCAACCCATTCTAGTCATAGGGGAAGCGGCATGGCGATAGGAGAGAGAAAGTGACTACCGACATCGATGTTAGAAGTGGAGGGGAGCTATTTGGTCATGGCGATGACCTTTTCAGGCCCACGGGCGGTGGGTGCGGAAAAACGTGGCGGGAAACATGGCAAGAGTGGATCTGGGCAGTTGGCACGCGGCGACGGCCAGTAATTGGCATGCTTCTCGGTGCCATGGCCATCTGGCCGTCTGCGCCATTGGTAGGGAGAGATGGGCCGAGAGGAAGGCTGAGTAAGGAGGTAAAACTTCCCTCCTATGTGAGAGATTGGTGGATGGCGCACAGTCCAAAACAACGCCCACAACCTCCAAATATGAAGGCTCGCGGGCTTGATGCGGAGCCCTTCATAAATTATGCCTACTCGGCGACCTACTCGGGGCCGGATGACAGACTCTGCTAGAGTGTCCATTTTTGTCAAAATCCTCATATTGACGGTTATTATGACAAACGGGCCGATAAGATGACTCTGTTAGAGGGAAAGTGCTCTTCTACACCCGAGCTCAAATGAGCTCGGGTGAACAGAAAATTCGGAAAATATTTTTAAAATGTTCAAAAAAATCTGGATTTTTTTACAGCAAACTTTGACAAAATTTCTAAGAGCTTGCAAAATTTCAGCACGAAATCACATTTTTGGAAGTCGGGACAAAAAAAACAAAATTGATGCTCCAAAATGCTTTCGAAAGTAGCATCTTCAGAGTTTCGATTTTGTTTTTTTTACCACGACTTCCACAAATGTGATTTCAAGATGAAACTTTGCGAGCACTTACAAAATTTGTCAAAGTTTTCCTATAAAAAAATTCAGATTTTTTTGAATATGTTTTCAATTTTATTCGAATTTACTGTTCACACGAGCTCATTTGAGCTCGGGTGCAAAAACATCACGTCCCTGTTAGAGTTGCTTTAAGTAAGCAACACAGAATATAATTTAGGCAACAAATTAATTTGAAACTAGACAATGGTCACATGCCTGTGCTGTTAGCAACCCTCGGTTTTGCTTCGTTGTAATTGAATGATAACTTGTTTCTCCTGGCCACCGTTCATCAATATCGGGATCAATCATCTAGGGAACAATTATCTTCAGCTTCTCAACTAGTACCTTGCAAAACGATGGATGGTACTCGACAGGTATCTAGAACTTTTCAAAGAGTTCGACGAAACTTTGCCCTATCAAATGATATCCTCTTCTTCTTTAGTCATCGTCTTCTTAGATGTATTCATTTTCCTTTTCTTTCTGAGAGGAGAGTGACTTGTGGTTTTTTTTAGATGGAGATGACTTAGTCGTTGGCCTTGTTGCATAGCTTCAAAAGTCAAATTTATTTTTCTATTCACTCCATCTGCCTATGTGTATATAGGTAGGGCATCTCCAAGTTTGACCCACAAATCTCTTCGGTATATGTTCGTTTTTCTGTATGGACATGGTCCACAGACATGATACGAGAGTGAGGCATCCAATGCTAATCACAAAGCATCCGATTGGAAGATGAAAAAGTAGGTGAAGACCATTGTGGGATATTTGTAGTTTAGTGTCCGATTGGGAGGAGAGAGAGGAGAGATGGACCGTGCATGTGCCGTTATGAGGAGAGAGAGAGCAGGGGGACCATGCATGTGATTGATCAAACGCATGTTCGAAATTCAACAAAGCTTCCCCTTAAATGTTCCGTTTGAATACCGAAATTCGTACGTTCGGACTGCTAAACGGATATATACATGTTTCGTTGGATAACAAAAGTGGTCCGGACAGCATGGTCCGAACATATGTGGAAGGGTCCGCCTTGGAGATATCCTTATGGGCCTAACAATACTAGAAACTTTAATACTATTTGACCAGATTCATGTTCTATTTAACCAGATTTTCCACGTCCTAGAAGATACTGCACCAAAAGCTGAAGATCATTTCTAATGACAAGTACGGCCAAACAAATCTCTCGGATCAATTCAATATTCCTAGTTTACTTTGTTTTTCTTATGATTATTTCTCTGAATTTATTTATAGTCCGATTCTTTCTACCTTGCTTGACTAATCCAGTTCGATCCACATGCATGTTCCTTAATTAATAAAGTATTTATTTCCTCTACCTAAGTCAGACCTTTGAAATTAAATATAAACGCCAGTCAAAATGCATGCGTGCATATTCTTTTTTTCTTAGTAAAAGCAAATAATTACTCCAGAATTGGTCACAATCTAGCTAAGGATGCCGTACAAATATATATTTTTGGATCTTAAGGATGCTGTATAAATTTGGAATTGTTCATAACATTGGAAGAATATACCATGGTGTTCTTACAGGTATGTATTTCAGTTAAATTTCATCTTGCCAACATATAGAGTATAGAGTATATAATTAAATCAGTAGTAGATATGTGCATGAGCCTAATTGACATTACCGGATTAGCAGCCGACCCGCTTAGGTCAATGGTTCTTAGTCAACTTCTCAATTTATTCTACTTTTCTCTTTGGTTTTGTTTAATGAACTGCATGCCGAGGAACTTCACATCTCCCGTTTAAACTTTGAGAAAATTATCCTACTACCTAAGACTAAGGATGCTAGTCAGATTCAACAATATAGACCGATTTGCCTATTAAATGTAAGTTTTAAAATCTTTACGAAGGTCGCGACTAATCGGCTGAACGGGGTGGCTGACCATGTTGTCAAACCCACTCAGACAACATTCATGCAAGGACGCAACATACTAGATGGAGTTGTTGTACTGCATGAAACTGTACATGAGCTTCATCATAAAAAGTTGAATGGAGTCATCTTTAAAATAGACTTCGAAAAGGCCAACGATAAAGTTAAATGACCCTTTCTGTTGCAAACATGACGCATGAAGGGGTTTTCGCATAAATGATGTCGATGGGTAGAGAGCTTTGTGTCTCGAGGTAGTGTGGCCATCAAGGTTAATGATGATGTGGGCAATTACTTTCAGACTAGGAAGGGGCTCCGCCAAGGGGACCCCGCATCCCCTATTTTGTTTAACATTGTGGCTGATATGTTAGCTACCCTTGTTGAGAGGGCTAAGTTGGCCGGACAAGTCAACGGTGTCATTCCGCATCTGGTAGAAGAAGGTCTATCTATTCTACAATATACGGACGATACCATTTTGTTCTTGGATCACGATTTAGAAAAAGCAAGAAACCTCAAACCGTTGTTATGTGCTTTTGAGGAACTTTCTGGCCTCAAAATTAATTTTTATAAGAGTGAACTTTTCTGTTTTGGCGAGGCCGCAGAAGCTGCATCTGAATATGCTGGAATTTTTGGCTGCCAACTCGGGCAGTTCCCGATTCGCTATCTGGGTATTTTCATACATTATCGGTGCTTAACTATAGCTGAATGGAAGCATGTGGAAGAGAGACCAGAGAAACGCCTTGCCAGTTGGAAGGCCAAACTCTTGTCCTACGGGGGTCGATTAATTTTGATCAATTCGGTCCTCACCAACATGGTTTTATACATGATATCATTCTTCCATCTCCCAAAAGGAGTTCTTCAGCGACTCGACTACTTTAGATCCAGATTTTTTTGGCAGAGTGTAATGAAACCAAGAAATATAGACTGGCTTGGTGGAATGTATTATGTCGACCTAAAAGCCAAGGGGGACTTGGAATTCAGGACCTTGAGATTAAAAACATTGCTCTTCTCAGCAAATGGGTNTACAAATTACTCACTGAGAATGGTGTGTGGCAGGAAATCATTCGTAACAAGTACGTGGGGTCCAAAGCTATTTCTCAAGTTTACTGGAAACCTGGCGATTCACATTTTTGGAGTGGGGTGATGAAGGCTAAGGAATTCTTTTTTCAATTTGGAACATTCTCGGTCAAGGACGGGTCCCAGGTCCGATTCTAGGAAGATACCTGGCTAGGGACCACCCCGCTCAGCGTGCAATAGCTTGTACATGATTGTTAGACATAAATTTATTACGATCAAACGAGCTTTGGGGCAAGCAAATCCTGATATCTCTTTTCGTAGGGATCTTCTAGGACCTCGACTGGCAGCATGGAATGAATTACTCGTCCGTTTGGAGGTTATTCAGCTGTCAGATGAACCGGATATTTTCCGATGGAAATTGCACCGGAATGGCAAGTTTTCAGTCAAGTCCATGTATGATGCACTGGTTCATAATGAGGTTCCGGTTGATAACAGGAAATTGTGGAAGCTCAAAATTCCTCTAAGATTGAAGATATTCCTCTAGTTTCTTAATAGAGGGGTCATCTTAACTAGAGATAATTTGGTACGGCGCAACTGGCAAGGATGCAAAAAATGTGTGTTCTGCCAACAGGACGAGTCTATTAGACACTTATTTTTTGAGTGTAAGTTTGCTCGGTCTGTGTGGGCCATTGTCCAGATAGCTTCAAATCTTTACCCCCCACGTAGTGCATGGAACATGTTCGGCAATTGGTTGAGGGGTATTGAAAACCAATTTTCTGTACACATTCTAGTGGGGGCGGCTGCCTTATGTTGGGCTTTGTGGCTTACCAGGAATGATATAGTTTTTAACAATAAATGTGTTTCATCTC
>CBMN010127852.1:0-10313 GCA_000582825.1 Hordeum pubiflorum | reverse complement strand
CTAGGGGAGGAGTGATGACGATGACGCCTGCGTGGTGTCTCGCCGAGACCCTCTTTGTAGTGGTGTGCGTGGGCTTTTTTATGTGTGCCGCTCAACGGTTGTAACGGTTTTTGCCCGGTTTTCCATAATTAACTGGGCAATCTGATTTTCGCTCGGTTTTTCCTAATTAACTGAGCAACTCTTTTCTTCTTAATGAATGCAGGATAACTGTCATTTCGAAAAAGTAAAAAAAAGTCACAAGTTATTGCAGCAAGCAAAAAATATATAATCAGGGTAAGTATACATACGTATATACTGGAAGTATAGAGCAGTATGCTCTTAAAATAGGCTTTCACCCTGCTTTGTAAATAAAACTATCGCCACGTACATACAACAAGTTCAAGTGCAGCAAAATAAAATAGTCTGCTGGACAACAGCACAAACACGTCCAAAGAAAACATTAAAAAAATAGGGAAAAAGGCCACCAAGTGGACGAAGTCTCAGGAGGCCAGTGGCCAGGCAAGTCGGCGAACGACAACCGTCGTCACATCCATCATAAGGCCCGCCGATCACAATCTAGTTGTTTAGACAGCGGGTGACAATGCTTCAAATACCTGAAATTTGAAGATAGAGTCAGGGGCTCGCCTAAGACGGACCCTCCTAATCAAAATCTTATTGTGCATCGTCCACAACAATCTTAAATCTCTGAATCCTAGGCCGTCTTGACACTTTGGTCTTCTCCTTTATCCCAAGCATAGCAGTGTGCTTTCCTTCGTTCCTTTTCTTCGCTAATAATTTCGGAACATATGATTTATGTCATCACAAACACTAAGTGGAAGCTTGAACACACTCATAATATAGTTTTGAATTGATTGGGAAACTGACTTAATTAACACGTCTTTGCATGCTTGTGTAGAGTGACAATGAAAAAGCAGTCGCTTAGTAAGCTAGACCTGTAGGTTTTGAAATTTACCCTTTGTCATTCTCCCATATGGGGTGGGAAGGCTAGTTTTTTTTTTCTTCAAAGCCCTAGGTGGTAACCTGAAGAACACCCTTAACAACAGCCATTGTAGTTTCAGGACAGAAGTTATCAAAGAGAACAAAACACGTATCCGGGTTAATGAACTAATCAGTAGCATGTCCATAAACTTGAAAAATATTTTTAACATGAGCAGCATGTTGATCACATGCTTTAAAGAATAACAAGGTATCATCGACATACAACAAATGTGAAATACCATGATCTGATCTTGTAAGTTTCAGTGGAGATATATTTCCTGACATAATTCCTTTGTTAATGAGAGTAGAGAGACCATCAGCAACAAAGAAGAACATATAAGGGGATAATGGATCTCCTTGCCGAAGCCCATGCGTCGGTGAAAAAAAAATCGAAGAGGGCTCCATTAAATTTCATCCAATATCTCACCGAGGTCACACATGACATAAGACAATTGCATAAACTAACATGTCAATAGAAGCAAACAAGGCGATTAGGACGATGAATTCCCGACCATTTACTACAACAAGGTTTTCATGGCTCTAGTGAGGAAGGCACGATGACAACCATGAGCATACGGCTCGCTCCAGTGCGTGTAGTTGTTTGTTGGGTTTTCTGCTAACCTAGTGGTCATTTTTGTTACTTCTGATGGTGTTTGTACGACCATGATAGATCTTAACTATTAGCGGAGAGTCCGCGGTCGTGATGGTAGGTCTGGTGTTTGTACGTTTGTCCGACGTCCCTCCTCCCAAAATCACACTCTACATTAACTAAATCAAATCTTATCAAAATCTCAACTAAACCAAAAACTTATGTTGCTTTCCCTACCCATATCAAAATCAAACCAGATCTTACAAAATATCAATTAAATCAAAACGTTCTTACCTTTTTCTACTCATACTAAAAAAAAATCTTACAAAAATTTAGAATATGATGGGCAGAAGGTATATGTTAGACATGGTTAGTGTTGAACTCGCAAACAAAAAGAGGTAATAGCAACCTTATGCATCCCCTCATGGATGGAAAGTCCTATTCTGAGCTCGAGCTCAGATGGACTCGTTATCTATGCCGTTCGCTGGCGTTCAGATTCGCACCAGGTCTTGTATTATATTCCGTATTCTGAGAGGTATAGGGTGCTATTATTCAGTCCAGGGCCCACTGACGAACCGCATTTATTTGGACGGCCGTCATCCAGCCCCAGCCGGCTCAGATGGACATAGCGTCGTGGGCCACGGCTCAGTCGTCACGCACCTAAACGGCAGCCGTCCACACCACTTTAATTTTAATATATCGTTTGCACCGCAGCCACCCCACCACCCAAGCTCTGGATGTTCAAATTTCGAACATGGCATCCACCCCCAGACAACAATTTGACATATCTGACAACCACAGCTCGCTTGAGCAACTCTAGTTGATCAGACATTAAAAAACTATCAAAAAGGAAACGCCCTACCATAACCTGGCAACCAAAAAATTAAAAGTTTACGGTATGAACCAAAAAATACTACATAGCCATACATCAGGCAACCCCACGAACTGATAGCAGGACGAGGTCACTCAGTTCCCAGCAAAAAGTACTGAAGGTTCACAACAGTGGTGCATCACAAGCCATCACGATTCACCAAAACAACATCACATATTACTACAGACATCACACCAAAAGGAGATACAACAAACTACAAACGGTTCGTCATCAGGCATAATATAACAAAGTTCAGACCCTACCACACTACCATACCGACATATAACAATTCTACCATCTTACCAGCTTTGCAACCATATAGTTTCCACCAAAATAAAATCACATACCTGTTAGTATGGTGAGAGATGGAGAACCACCCATCATTCTATGGAATTCTGAGAAAACCCACTCAAAACTATCTTGTGTCTCAGCACGGACAAGCACACCAGCCAGGATGACACTTTGGAAGTGACTAGTGGCTGGGTCTTGAGGCGCACAAAATCTAGCTGTTGGAGTTGAGAACGTGTTTGCACAATACTAATGAGCGCCGACCATTAAAAAAAGAATGCATGGATCAGATATTTTAGTCCTAAAGGATAGCAAGCAGAGCAAGTCAACAAGTCTATATTAACAGATAGGTTTTACAAGGTGTATCATTAAGCAGAAACAGACGTCCAGCAGCTGAAATCAAAGCCGAACATCTTCCAAAAGGCGGGCCATCTCCAAAAGAGAGACACGGTTCATAAGATCAGCATAATGTAGGCATACAAAGTCTTAAACACAAACTAAGCACGATAGATGATTCATATATATAGGCGGTAGGTGTTGCTGGCGGCGTTGCGTCTTGAGACGATGAACGGTCAGGGAGCAGATGTCACCTTCATGTCAAGACAAAGAAAAGGAATGAGAGAACGAGAAAACACAATATGTTTTCATGATGAAAAACAGGCTGTGTGTTTGAACATACCATGTGCTGGCCTTGTTTCTTGATCTTTGGCGCCTTCTGCCAAAACATTGCGAAGAGCTTATCCACATTGTGTTCATATAGCTTCACTTCATTGCCTTAGAAGTAATGTTTCTCCAGCTCGCCAAAGAACTTGACACCTCCAGGGGTGCCTGCATTCTTTTGTGGCTAATGTTAGTTGTAGTCCATGTAGAAATAATATTCATACATGAGACCTAGCAAAGGTGAGTATCATATCCATGACTCAAATAAAATCTCTAGCACTGTTATATCAGAAGTTCACATTACCAAAGTAACGTAAGCAGTGCATAGATATAAATTGTACTGGATATCCATCTAATTTAACAGAGTCATTTAGTACTTAGTTGTAAACTTCATGACTGTAAACCTCAGATGTAGCCCATCAACCTTTATGCACAACAAGGTTTTTGAACTCTCCCCATCTAAAATGCTAGCGTTTAAAAATAATGAGAAAAACAGCTTGTTACCATGTCACTAGCGGACTACAATACAAAAAAAATCTCTCACAAGAAAGCTTAAATGATGATCTAATCAGAAAAGCATACAGGACTCGGTAGATTGACAAGCAAAAAAAGTACCCGTGAGAAGAAGAGCGGTTGCATTAGAAGTTCAAGCTGAAACTCTGGCGACGCAAATAAAATTTTAATGACAAGTCAGTATAGATGTCTATAACCATAAATAGCATATTCAAAGTTGATTAGTTGCTAGTACTTACCAGCGTCTTTAATGCAAAAGAATATGTGATCTACAATAAAGGATATGAAGGAAGATCCTGCTGCTTCTGCATGCTGTTCAAAATAGGTGAAGGGCTATTTAACAATCAATCAGTAAACAAAACAGTAGATACACTACTATGATTTATTCAGAGAGTAAGACGAGACCCTCACCAAAATACAACACTCTGGCGATGGTCTCGAGCACAAAGAACCTGGCATAGTCACGATCACGCTACAACACATCGAGTATCAGAATGATCGTATCCTATGGACATACCAAGATGTAAGATAACCACATGTTCATCTCATGTAATTAGACCCAAAACAAAAGAGCTGCCTGTATCACTCAATCACTCACCAAGTCAAAGGAGTAAAGCAGGGAGGAGCCTAAGGCAATAGAGAGAAGGATATGGTTATTAGTTAGAATAATCTGAATAACAAAAGTAGCTACAATGAATTGCAGAATATAATGGTGTACAGAAATGTACATATATCAGTGTAGAACCCACTCTTCTCGACGCTCAGTTAGTCTACATTCTGCTATCGACATTCTTCAGATCCTCCAAAAAAATATGTTTTCATATGCAGAAACCAGACTTATCACTGAAATAGCATAAACACTTGCATTCCTTTGTAGTTTAAATGATGTGCTGGCTGGATAAAACTGGTGCATCACAAAGGAACACATGAAAGAAAAATCAAATAACATACATCAAAGATGACATTTAACCATCTCAAATTAAATACTGCAACTATTTGATTGTGGTAACCAAAGAAAAATTAAATTTCTCTTGCCAAACTCTTCCTGCAGACCTTCTCCTTTTTCCTATATATGCAGTAAATAGATTTTTTTCATTGACAACATGGAAAATTGTGTCTGAGCTAAAACTACAAGGAAGTTGACTAAAAGGTGAGCAATCACCTACAAAAACATGCATCTATACAGTGCAGGAGCAACTGAATGTGTTGCATCTGCATTCAACCTCTTGAAGTTATCTGCATGTATATACAATAAAATCTACGAAATAGAGACAGCAGAACCTTAATTCCTATAGTATGTAGGCATTTCAAGCAAGCAAGTAGCTAATAAATAACTGAATATGAAGCTCCGCACATCATTTGTTGATCCTGACCACTAGTGGCTTTCTGTTATATATGGACTCATGAAGCTCCGGTGAAACATTTCTAGATCTACAAAAAGAACTTTTCTTCTAGTATACTACTACCTTGCTTGGCTTAGCAAGTGATGTTGGAGGAATCAAGAAGGTATATGAGATGAATTTTGAAGAAGGAAGGATGGGACCTCACCTGGCTGAAGGCGCACTGGAAGACGAGGGTCTCGTTGCCCCTGGTGGCCTCGGCAATTTCCGGCAGCTGGTCCGCGAAGTCGTCGCTGGCAAGCAATTTTTTAGGCTTGTAACCTGAAAAGACATTTTCTAAACTGGAAGTAATAGAGGAGAAACCTCCCCTTGCCCCTGCATCTGAAGATACACACATCCATTGTCTTCTTCACATCATCTTCTGCATGATCCCTGTTTATCTACCCACAAAGGTTACGCAAGGATCTCTTCGTGAATGGGACATTCTCCATTGATCCAAAGAACCCTCCAATTATACTGTAAACCTTTGCCAAATTCACATTGTTCTGCCTATGCTGCTTCACAAGGTCTCTAGTGTAGACATCTATGTGTTTGTGAGATGGCCAATGTACCGTCTCTCCAATGTTAGGCGAAAGCAAGTGGTTGTGAGTATCCCTATGCTCCGCAATGTACCAACCGTTGTCTTCTGCTCGCAGGAGCCTTATTAGAGCGGGACATTCACAGCGGCAGGACCGCGTGTTCTCAACCCCTGCTTTCCCCTGCAGGAAAAAGAACGCAGTCGATTTCAAGTAAGCACTGGTTTCCATATCCACACAAAAAAGGAGTACCAATTTCGACACACAAAATGTTAGACACTCACCGAGCAGCCGCAAACTATTTCCTGCATGCACTTCGTTCTCTCCACATTGAGCCGGCTCTTACCATATCTAATACCAAAACCTTTCTCCCACGAGTACAGATTATAGAAGTCATATGCCTCGCCAACAGAATCAAACGTCATGCCGATAACAGGTGTTACGACATTATCAGATGGGTTCTCCGCGTAACTCCGTACAGCCTTCTCGAACGAGCTCACACGATTCGGGCAAGGAGGCCTGCTGGGAGCAGCTGCACCAATCCTAAGCCTGCACACACAACAAGGGCATCGTTAAATTCCCAAAAATATTCAGCTCGTCAAGTCGCACACAACAAGCTGTGTTCATAAATTCGCAAAACAATCGGGAAACCCCTCTGAACCTAGCAATACAGACACCACAGAATTCATTTTGTTCATCCAGCTCCTGCATAACATGCACCTATTCTGAACACCGGAACAACACAATCTCAGAGTTGAGCAAAGGTGTCCTCTTAATTCCATCCTGAGCAAAGGCATGGTTAAATTCCCAAAATATATTCAGCTTGTCGAATCACACGCAACAAGCTATGTTCATAAATTCGCAACAACCGCAAACCTCTCTGAACCTACCAATACAGACACCACAGAATTGAGTTTGTTTCTCCCCAGCTCCTGAATAATATGCACCTAGTCTGAACACCCGGAACAACACAATTCCAGAGTTGAGCAGAGCTTTCCTCTTAAGTACATCCACAGATAGGGCATGCTTAAATTCCCAAAATATATTTAGCACGTCGAATTGCACACAACAAGGTATGTTCGTTAATTCGCAACACTCGCAAACCTTTCTGAACCTACGAATATAGACACCACAGAACTCATTTTCGCCCCCCCAATAGCCTGACTAACATGCACCTACTCTGACCACGAGATCAACAAAATTCTAGAGCTGAGCATAGCTGACCGCTTATTCCACCCAGGCGCCCGCGGGTTCATCTTGCCGGTTGACAAATCTGACGTTGGTGGCGAATTGTCCCTCCTATCCACTGGCACTTGTCTGACCGACAGGATTTGTGCTTCCGCGATGCTCGTCGCCCTCTCCTGCCCAGCGGCGCCAGCCTCCGGCAACACCTGGTCGACCGGCACGGCGACCACAGCCCCCGCTGCCGGAACAGCCGAGGGCGACGTGGAGGGCGGCGGCAACGAGCTCTCTCCCACCTCCTCGAGGAACATGGCAAACCAAGCCTTACTCAAAACTGGGGGAAATGGAAGGGCGGGGAGACGAACAAGAGCCAGGTCTGCACCGGGGGACGAATGGCGAGAGCACGTACCCGCGGATAGGTTGCATCAGGAACTCCAGATCTGGGTTGCCGCCGGCGTTCGCCCCCCGCGCGACGCAGCCGCCAGCTTCGGACTGAATCCCCTCGAAGAGAAAGCACTAGACCTACCAGATCCAACCAGACGGAAAGATTTTTTTCTGGGCCACGGGTCAGACGGGATTAATCGATTCTGATCCACGGCCCACTAAGGCAGCACCAAACGGCCGTCCACCCGCGCGTTACAACCAGGCCCACCGCTCGCCTCTGCCACATACGTATTCTTGCACAGTGCCGATTTTCCAGCGGCTGTATAAGCAAATGGCACACATCCACACGAGTAATCGCACGGCCAGGAAAACGAGCTCAATAACTCCACGTCCCTCATGGATGCACCTCTATCTCGCGTACAGCGAGACATACAGCTGCCTCTCCTGAAGTGTGCGTGGGATTGGGCCGGCCCAATGCACGGAGGCCACATTTTCTGTTTATTTGCTTTTTTCTTCATTTATACTTTTAAATACATTGAATATATTACAACAAAACTTTATATAAATTTTTGGAAAATGTTAATCATGCATTTGAAAGACGCTAAATATTTATGGAAATAATATTTCTGATGCATATAAAAAATATATTAAAAAATGTACAATATGTATGAAAAATGTGGAAACCAAAACATATAAGTTTTCAAAAATGTTGATCATGTATTTAGAAAATGTTAAATGTGTATATAAAAAATATTCATGATGTATACAAAATATGTACAATCTGTATGAAAAAGTAGACATAAAAATATATATTTAGAAAAATCATGTATTTGAAAAATGTTAGACATGTAGACAAAATATGTTACAAACAGCTTAAAGTGTTTACTGAAAAATTAGACATCTAAAAATACATGTTTCAAAAACAATTAATCATAGTCAATGCGTACCTACCACCTCAGGCTCGCATGATAGCCGTTGGAAGCCTCCAGAGTTCACGCTTATTTAAAATGGCAAGCGTGTTGGGGGCCGGCCTCATCCATTTCCCGCTGCCATCCCCATCTAGCCACACCTGCTCCTCCGCCGGAGGCAGAAACCCTAGCCCTAGCCATGGTTGGCTTGTTTGGGAAGGGGAAGAGGAAGGCGAAGCACGATGCCGAGGCCGACTCGTCGCGTGGGCCGGCGAGCTGTGCGCTGATGCCAGTGGAGGGGAGGGCACGCCGACCACGAGATCATCTGTACATCCTGATACACCGCACCCTGTACCACTGGCAGTACTCCATCCCGCTGCCATGGCACGACGTTAACCTCCCTCATAGTTAGGAACGGAAGGAGGAGGAGGAGGAGCGACGAGAGAAGGAGGAGGAGGAGCGCGCGCCGGGCAGCACAGCCGTCGTCGGAGCAGGCTACGGAGGAGGCGCCGCGGGCGGTGTGGCAGCAGACCTTCCGTGGGCTACGCTGTCGCCACTCTTCTTCGACCTCATCGTGGGCTCTAACGACGAGGCCTAGGACTGCATGCTAGATGGCTAGGCTTTGGCCGGTGGTTGACCATCCGTTTTGTTGTATAATTATTTTTGAGTTTTTTAATCTTCCTTTTTATGCTCACGAGGATAAATACGTGGGCCGCGTTGGACGCAGAGGCCAATCTAAATAAAAAACAAACTAACCCATATGCTCGATCAATCTAAACAGACAAACAATAAACAAAATATGTGTCCATTTATGTCGGTGCATTTGAGCTGCCCTGACCCGGACGCATGGGAAAACGCAATTGAAGCGTACCATCACAGACGTGATCCCGTGTCCTGCCCATCACCGAAACGGCACAAGCGGAAGACTTTTCTCTTCACCTCATCCGATACAGCCACAAGCTTCACCAAGGTGAGATTTCAAAGAACTGCCATTCAATCAATCCAGAGATAAACATCGATTGCACGAGCTTGTTTCAATCAACCCGGACTACAATAGGCTACATGAACACCTAAACTACATGAATAACAAAAAACAAACGTGCTGATACACATATCAATATTAGTGCTAACATTCACCCCTAATCTTGATATATTACAATCTGTGATGAGGATCACCCGCGAACACTTGCCGCGGACGACGCCATCGCAGCGCCGATGACCACCGCACACCACCTTGTCGTGAACGACGCCATCGCAGCGCCTGTCCCCACGCCGCCTTGCTGCACATAGTGGCCACCTCTTGACGTGGACGACGTCTCTGCAACTCCAAACACCTTACCATGCACCGCACCACGACCGAAGCTTCCACGACTAGCAGCTACTCCTAGACCATCTAAGTTACATGCATAGCGAACGCAAACTACAGGGCAGACACATGAATCAAGATTAGTGCCAAAAAAATTCCCCTTAATCTTGATTCTTCAATCATCACGCAGCTCCACCAATCATCACGCTATAATAAGCAAGATATAGTCTCCGCGTCCACTCTCACCAAGAGCCTTACTTAAGTGTTTCGGCCCAGTTGTGCTTCCGCTCTCACCTATAGTCTATCAAGCATTAAGAATGGGTCTTTGCAACCGCTTAAAAAGAAAGATCGGTCTTTTGCATACCAATCAGAAAATGAAATAAAATGGTCTCAAGAGAAAAAAGGACATTCAATTGGAACGTACGATCGGCATGGACGCCAGGGAACAAACTCATACAAACCTTTTTCCAAAATGAAAATCAGCTAGTTCCTCAAAATAAACTCTCTCGTCTTGCTTTGTTTTTTGGAAAATCAGCCATCCCAAATGAAACCTAAGAAAAACCAAAAGAAAAAAAAAACGTATCCGCATGGATGGCACGACCAATGCTGCATCTCCCGAAGGGGGACAATTTTTCTGTTTTGACCTTTTGGTCTAACTAATTTCAGATCTGACCTACTTTTTAAAAAAATTCTCAATCTGACCTCTTTTCGTGACGCCA
>CBMN010127819.1:0-12028 GCA_000582825.1 Hordeum pubiflorum | reverse complement strand
ACCCCACGCCGATTTTTTCGCCGGTTGACCCCCAGGTGACGCTATTTCTGCCCCGGGGCACCGAACTGCTGGAGGTGCTCTTAGTGTCTAAATAACTAGGATTGTCAAAAAAAATGTTGGTTCAAGATGCTGGAAGAATCTAGGAGAATGTTTGATTCTCAAGATTCTGGGAGAATCAGCCAAAAAATGACCCTGCCATTGCTCATATGTTGGTTTTTTATTATCTTTTTTTTTTACGGGCAATGGCAGGTGCTCTGCCTTTTCATTTAGTATTGGGAAAAACTGTACATAGTAACAGCGAGAAAGCCAGGGATAGCAATAAAAAGAGAAGCCAGGTTACCAAGTGGCGACCAGACCCGGAGAGAAACAGCGACTAAATCTCCCAAGCCCCAGCAAAGAGGCCAATCTCATCTCTAATCATCATATAAACTCCAGGCGCGGTTGCCGTCTTCTGTTGGAAAACCCTTCTGTTTCGCTCGTTCCAAATATTCCAAGCAATGTATGCCGCCACAGTAGACGCATGAAGATTGTCATGCAAGATCTTGCATCTGGTTGAAGTCATCCACCAGGATTGAATAGAAGTGGCAGCAAGGGCGGCAGCAGCGACTTCGGGGTGTGAAGACTGAAAGGAATGCCAAATCTCCTTTGCAAAAGGGCAGTCAATTAAGATGTGCTGCGCGGACTCCGGAAGTTGATCACAGGTGCTGCAGCGATCATTGTGAGGCCAACCTCGAGCCGCAAGGCGATCAGCAGTCCACAGCCTGTTTTGGAGCAAGGTCCAAATGAAGAATCTGATCTTAGGTTCAGCCTTGATTTTCCATACCTGTTCAAGTTGCGGCATTGCAATTCTTGTGATGAACTGAATGTTGTAAGCAGACTTGGCGTTGTAGTTTGTTAAACTATCTGTGCGCATCTTATGCAGTGTCCCGGTATTACTCATGATGCTTTGTATCTGTTTGATGCTATATTTTAAATCAATAAAAACATCATTATTAAAAAATGAAAATTGTACTACGCACATGAAAATTCATTTTCTAGGCAGAAATGCATTTATTGTCGGCAATGCCGGATACTCCATTTTTGTTGTAGGTCTTGGTCTCTGTCTACCGCACACATATCCTTCTCTTACAACATGATCACCTCACATTGTGTGTACGTACTACTTTTTCCTTTTTCCTTGTTGCAAAGACTTTAAATGAAGGGGTTGCTCAACACTATCTTGGTCTATGTCTACTACAGTACTGTGAGTATTTCTGAAGCCAAACTGCTGATTGCCCGACGAACGGCTTTCTGAATTCCGAACCCCATGCTGGCCTAATTTTGTAGCTGCGTTGTACCACTGCTCCACAGTGGATATTCAAGGCGTTGTTTTGCTCAGATTGGCGATGGATGCGGGGAGTGCACAGAATTGATCGGACGATGGATGGAAACCGTACGCGCTCGACTGGTAGCTAGCGGGGGCGGTGTCGCCTGATCCGCAGATTGGTCCATCCAACCAGCTCGGCAGATGCGCGAATTGATGTCCCCGGCAGCGATCTCTGCTTATTAATTGTGGTGTTGAGATGGACCGGGCGCATTCATTCGTTCCCGTTTTCGCTTAAATCTGCATATCTATTCCTGGTTCAGTGTCGTTGCAACGCAAAAGGAACGGCGACAAAACAAAACTGGCGGCTTGCGGTTGAACAAAACACACCAACACATTCAGGCTAAGATAGTCAACATATTACAACCGGCAACAATACCTTCAACATCATGCACTCCACGGACCTTTGAGAAAAAACCACATCTCCTTGGACATGTACTCCATGAAGAAGCTACTCTGACTGAACAAAGCGGACTCTCAAACTGCCCGCAACCATCCGAAGTACGCGGTCTGAATGTATTTAACCATCAACGCGGGTCTGTATTAGTCCGCTGACCGGTCTGGACACAATTTTTCTCGCAAAGTCGAAACAAACTGTGAAGGAGAGGGGGAGGCTTTGCGGGAGTGCGGACATCAGCCACGTAGGACTCCGACACCCCCTACTAATCCAAAACCCTTCCCGAACCCCACGCCTCCTACCTCCCATCTTTCTTTGCATCTGTTTTTTCTCTTGCCTCCGCCGTCGTTTCATCATCCCGGTCGTCCCGTCACATCCATGTCGGAACTCGATGACTCCGTCTCCTCCAACAATACACCCGGCATCCATGCCGCTTTTCCTCCGCTGTCGTTCCACACCTCTCCTCCACCTGCCGCACAAGTACCGTCCGTCCCTACGGTACTCACCATGCACGACAAGTGTTCGGTGAAATGCTCATGCTAAGTTTTTTGTTCCTTCTTGCTTGAAGCAATGGATTTGGATATGGAGTATATGTACGAGCACTATGTTGAGTCATCTGACGAATCGTCCGACGAGGACTACACGGATGAGACGACGATGATGCATGCGGTCATTAATGAGTGTTACTTTTACACTCCTCTAACCTGAGTTTAATCAATATATTTCCTACTTATAAAGACCAGAGTTGGTGGTGAAGTCACACGTGGGTCCAACATCCTTTTCAAATAAATAAATACACGAATCCCCATGCATGAAACTAGCAACCTTCCAAGAGACATATAAACAAATGTACTTTACTCACATGTGGGATGTATCATAAATAAACAAACACGCTATTTTCATGTGAGACCAACTTTTTTGTAAAAGACACAAATAACAAACAAATGAGCGTAACAACAACTCAAAACCGATCGTAGTTTCAGTTTCTCTTGACTTGCTCCGTATTTTTACTATCCTTTCTGATTGTAAATCACGCAACGGCCACAAGGACACTACATCATTTCACCACATCCTAAGCGAATGACTTTGTGGCAACGCACGAGCATCGTGCTAGTATTTCATTAAAACCGAGATATTCGCTTCGATATTTCCACTAATAACTAATGAATGCATAAGATTTTAAATTCTCTCTTTATTTTGTTTCCACGAGAAATAAGCTAAATATGGACGAAATCAAGTCATAACAAGGAAATGAGTAAAGGAGGAGATAGAAGAAATCAAGTGGAGGCGCAGACAGAAGAAACAGACCAAAAGACGGTGCATCATGCGACCGCGACCGTTTTGCCCTCGATGCCCTATTCGCTGACAATTTTCGATGGTGCTTTCGGATGCGAAAAAATGTCTTCGACGTATCTACCATGACGTCCGGTCCTTTGATGACTATTTCATCTTGAAGAAGGATGCCGTGGGAAGGATTGAGTGCTCTGGTTATCTGAAGTGTACGGTCACACTGTGGATGCTTGCATATGGCACGACTACTGATTCGTGGGACGAGTACCTACGGATGCGTAAGAGTATGTAGAGATACCATGGTAAGATTAACTCCCGCCGTGGTCTCGGTGTTTGGACCCAAGTATATGAGAGAACCAACTACGTAGACACCGAGAGGATCTTGGCAATATGTGAAGCTAGAGGGTGGCCAAGTTTTCTCGGATCTCTTGACTGCATGCATTGGAGATGGAAAAAACTCCAAAAGCTCTACAAGGGCAATATTAGTGTTATGTTAAGAAGTCCACCATCATTCTTGAAGCAGTTGTGTCACAAGATCTTTGGATTTGGCACATATTTTTTGGCATGCCCGAGTCTCATGATGACATCAATGAGCTGCAGCGAACAACATTGTTTGTTAGGCTGACTGAAGGGAAACCTCCTCTTTGCCACTATACTGTCAATGGGCATGAAAACAACATGGGCTACTTTCTGGTTGATGATATCTATCCTCTATGGGCTACATTTGGCCAGAAAAAGTCTCGCTTTGCCCAAAAACAAACAGCTTGAAAGGATGTTGAGAGGGCATTTGGAGTTCTGCAAGCATGTCTTACAGTAGTTCGTGGACCTGGAAAACAAGGGAATCCAGAGACCTTCTTGGGGGTGATGACATGTTGTGTGATCATGCACATGATCGTGGAGAATGATGGTGAGGATGTTGCCGTAGCTCTTGATTGTGAGAACATGAATGATCCTATCGAACTTCCAGAGCAGAATACGACCAAATTTGATGAGTTTGTTTAAATGCATCAACAAATTCGACATCGAGCAACTCATGAGCAACTGAATTAAGACTTGATTGAACATTTCTAGGCGGTTAAAGGGGACAACTAGTACATATGTGCTAGTTTAATTCAAGTTTAAATATTACAATTTGAATACTTTGCTGGATTTTAATATTTAAAATTAGATACTGATGTATTAGAACATTTTTTAATCTAAACTAGAACTAGTTTTGCGGCTAACTTGAGCGTGTGGACTTAAAAAGAAACTAGGTGGCGAATGTATGCAGCTAGCTTCTGATGACTGGCTTTCGTATTCGTATTCACGGATTGGTCTGCCCAGTCCACGGACAGATGTGATGATCCGTTTAGGGGTCACGGTTGGAGATAGCCTAACCATTTTACTGGGTTTTTTGGACCCAAAAAAACATGCAGCAACTGCCTTTGTTGGGAATTTTTGCTGAAAGTTTTTTTGGGCAGCCCAAAAATGACAACGCGAGCTGCTTATTTATGGCACGCGCATGGCTGCCACTAATGCAAAGCCGCAGCGCGCATTTAAACTGTCCCCGTCCTAAACCTTCCAACAGTCCGATTCCCTTCCCGCGTCGTCGCCGCCCCCACTGAATTCGTCGGTCCGATTCCCATCGAATTCGGCGGACCTGGCCACTCCCGCCACAGCTGCACCACCCCCGTGCTTGGATCTGCCATCCCCATATTCTGATTGGCCGCACCACCAGCGTGCCCCTTCGCCGCCGGCGCAACACCCATTTCCACTCACTGTCGCACCGCATCGCCCCATCGACCGAACCCAACCGTATTGACGTGCCGCACCGCTGGATGCGCGCCAAGAGCCAGTCTGGCTACCACGACATTCGGCAGTGGCAATCTGGTTGCTTCGGCGTTGAGTTTCAGCGCGACGGTTGACGGGATTGGCTCAACACCTTCAAGAACGTTGGAGATCGATGCACGCCTATGACATCGTCGTGTGGAGGCTCGGCCAGCCGCGACACGAGTTCAACTTCCTGAGAAATGAGGCGCGAGCGGATGCGGAGTTCATCGGGCTGCCAGTGGCCATTGATTCCGACCCGGCAAAGAGGGAGATCCACTCGTCCTCGAGTACAGGGACGCCAGTAGAGCGATGGGGCGGCGATGGTGAGGTTCGTCATGGAAAATCTACACCTCGCTCAGAAGGAGGCTGAGTGGTTCTAGAAGAGGGACAACGAGTGCAAGAAGGAAGAGCGGGAGATGGAGGACGAGACTGGCCCCTCTGGTTTAGGGCTTAGGGCTCGAGTTCGATGATGATGTTGAGCCCAACGATGAGAGTGGTGAGTCCGGCGACACTGAGTGTGACAACCTGTAGGGTGTCCATGGGAGTCGATCATAGTAATGTTAGGGCGATCTAGTAGTTTGGATGTTCCTTTAATCTATGCAACGTTTGGATATTCAGAACTTTGAATGCTTTGATGTTCAAAAGAAATATTTGCATGTTTGAAGTGCCCTATATAAGGCCGGTGTTAGAGATGAACATTTTCGACTGTCCTAGAAATTACTTTTTGGTGTCCCAGAGTTTACTCCAGCAGAGTTTTGGTGATCTAAAATAGGGCTGGGGCTGGAGATGAAATTAGTAAGCTGTGCCTGCATCGTTTGCACCGTGCGTGGCATGTCCTGTCGCCGTATAGTTGCCCTGGACCCAGGCCGGGAGGATCTTAAACGACTGAGATGAGTTTCTTTCTTTTCTTTTTGGCGAGCTGCCGCTGCTCATCAAAGTTCGGCTGGCCATACGTAAGATGTTGTTCATCGTCCGGTCGGACCAAGGGCCAGGTTCATATCATCTGAACGTAGTTCTGTACCGACCGACCCCGGCGGTCAGGCCAGCATTTATCGTGTTGCTTCACGACCGTAAAGCAATATTTTTTTTGAGTACTTCCGTAAAGAAATATAAGAACGTTTTGATCTACGACCGTTGAGCTTGTAATGAAACGAGGGGTGTCCCAAGCCCCCAGGATTCAGTGTGCTCTGCACTTCTGCAGTTTCCGCAATACACACCGGAGTCACACTCCACACAGCACAGTACGGAAAAACAAAGAGACAAGAGCAGGTGCTGGCCTGCACCGCGGCCGCGCTGTCTTGAATGAACACCACCCCTGATCGAGCTCGTGATTGCCGAGGCCACCACCAAAGCGCGCGCTCGGCCACGCTCCCGTAGGTCCCCATGTCGTCGCCGTGGTCACGGCTCATCTCCGGCCGCGGCGCGGCGCCGGACGATGGCCACCCAGATACTTCTGCCCGCCACCGCCAGACGATACCACAGTATATATTTGCGACTCGTACATCGTTTGGTGGAGACTGGAGGCGGCACTGCACCTGCACTGGCGCAACATTTTACATCTGTAGTACGTAGGATGCAGCGCGGGGAAGCGGAGGGCGCGGCGGTGGGAGAGGCGCCGCGAAAGCGACGGCGTGGGTTGGGGGCTGGAGCCGATGAGGTCCGTGTCGGGTGGCGACGCGGCATCGTCGCGTGCCAGTGCCATGGCCATGGCCAAGGACGTCGCGTCGCTCGCGTGGTTGTACCTACGTGCTCATCATAATGTTAATGCGTGGGCGCTGCTTCCACTGTTCTACTTGTACCACTGTCTATTTGATTTGATTGCATTTTGATTTGATTTGTCATTAACCACTGGCAATTGCTAGTGACACTATACCTGCCTGTTGTGATACGTCACTAACTTGTCGTCGGTCCGGTACGGGCAGTGAACTAGATGCCCAAACAAGGCTAAAACTATCGAATAATCCTAGCCAGTGCATGATGACCAAACAGAGCTTCCGTTTGGCCAGCCAACTGGAAGTCGATCGATCAACGACGCAAGAACTAACCGTCCGTCGCACTTACGGTGAAAACGGAACCGATCCTCCTCCCATTCTCAGTCCAAACAAAAGCACACCCCGCTATGCTACGCTACGGCGTCGTAATTCAGTACGTTGTGCTTCCCTATCAGCACAGGTGAGACCAGCACGCCTGACAACGGCACCGCGCGCCCATACCGACGATGATGGAGCACTTAAGTACATGCTCGGCTTCATCACAGCATAAGAACCGGACTAATTACTCCCTAACGACAGGAAGGTTAGTAGCAGCAGCAGCAGCAGCAGCAGCAGCCGATCGATCGTCTCGTTGCGACGCCCCTTTCTATGAAAACGGGGAGCAGGAGAGCGACGGGCTCGGAAACGAGAGGCCGCGATGCCCTCAACGTCCATTTTTCCAGAAAAGAAATGGCTTGAACGTCCGAATTGCGCGCGATCGGGCAACAGGGCGTATAGGTACGCTCGCCACTGTCGATGTGGTCGCCGTCGTTGAATTTCAATGGCTCTCGTTTTTCACAGCTCGACGCTTGCTGCCTTCATGGCCAGCCTGCAGTCGCTTGAATTGAAAGTAGCTACCCTTCTGATTTATGCCAAGAGAAATGTCGACCCAGCCAACTGTTCCACGTGCTATCATGCACGTAACATCTTCAGTCACTCTAAGTCGTATCGTGCCAGAACAGAGACATGTTTTCTTTTTGAGATGCTACGACGAGATACCATTTCATCTTGTCTGTGTGGCCATGGCGGTGTGTTCGTGGGCAATTCTGCGGCCGTGTGGCGAGAGACAAAAGGAAAGAACAAAAAGATGGGCTCCATCGGACGACTTTTTTGTTAGGGTCCATCAAACTGCGAAAGGTCTGGTCTATCCGACGTGAACATTCGGCCAAAGGCCCAGGAATCGAGCGTTCGGTTAGCAGCCCACTGAGGATATCTCCGTTCTGCCTCATAAAATAAACGGAAATATTAGCTGGAGTACTTGAGCCAGGAGCCAGGTTCCAGCGAACGTCGTATCTGATCTGGCCGTAAATCCGACTCCATGTCACCTCTCTGGATTTGTTCGTGGTAGGTGATCGCCTCGGGGACGTCTCTTTTCATTTTTCTCCAATAAAACCACATACCGGGGGGATTGAACTCGTGCCATCCTGGGATCTGCCGAGCGCAGTCGCCAGTTGGGCTAGTAAACTTTTTGTGAAAACTTTGGCTCTCAAGCATCTTTTATGTATTTGAGTTATTTTTTATTTCTGTTTTTCATTTGAATTTTTTCCAACAAATCCCGGATTTTTTCGTTGTTTGAAATAACAATAATTAGGATGATTTTTTTCTAAGCAATGTGCAGTTTTTATTATATGTACCATGGCATTTTCCATGTTTTACAAGGCATTTTTCAATAAGAGCATATCATTTTAATAATTAGTAACATGAAATTTTAATATTAAGATATGACATTTTTATTAATAAGTTATGGATTTTTTATATTTAATAGATGGCATTTTTATATTAAGAGATGATTGTTTTCATTAAGATATAACATTTTTATTTTTTTAATAGATGGTATTTTTATACTTACGAGATGCCATTTTTATTTATTAAGAGATGACACTTTTATTAGATGGCACTTTTTTTTCATGGCATTTTTATCCCGAGGGTGGTAGTTTTAAAGTTTTTAGCATGACATTTTTTATTTTTTTTAGTTCATACAACTTTTAAAATCTTACTCATTGTATCTTTACAAAATTAAAGAGATGAGCTTTTTCTTAAAGTAGCATGGCATTCTTAGATGATGATAATTTAGGGGTCCCTTTTTGTTGATGACAGTTTCTCGCAATAAATAAATAAAGTCGGGACTTTGGCCCAAAAGGGGTTTGCCCCGGGGCCTCCTCCTGGCGATCGATTGAGGCAATGGTCACATCGTTCATAGGAGCTACCCCTGGCAAGATCGAGGCGATGGCCAGACAAGAGTGTGTGTGTTGAATTTGCAACTCGTCCGAAGATACTTGGCGTCATGCGCTCATCAATTGCAATATGGCAAAATCAGTTTGGTCTTTGGTCGATGAAGATCTCGTGGAACATATGATTGCATGTCGCTTTTCTGATGCAAGGTTATGGATGATGTATTTGAAGGAGTCTGTTCGGGAGGATGAATTCATCAAGGTGCTGGTGACGTTGTGGTTGATTTGGTGGGCAAGAAGGCGAGCGATCCATGATAATGAGTTTCAATCTTCTCTTTCCACGTTTAGTTTTATTAGGAAATACCGAAATACGTTGATGATCTTACACTCATTCCTGATCAGACTAGTTGCTGGAGATCAGCTCAAGTTTGGCGATCAGCAAAGTGAAAACCACCAAAGGAGAACTTTCACAAGGTCCAGGTTGATGCAGCGGTTTCAAAGAATGGAAATAGAGGGGCGTTGGGCACCATATGAAGAGACCATAGCGGCATGCGTTGGCTCCTCTGCTGTGATTTTTGAACGTATGACAATACCAAAAAGCCTGTAAGTGATGGATGTACGGGAGGCCTTTGCCTTGGCTGAGGATATGTACATCACGAAGCTCCATATTATGACTGGTTGTTTAGCGACGATCAATCGCCTTCAAATCGGAATTTAGAGGACCAAGTGTTATGGTGATCAATGACATAAAAAGAGAAAATGAAGTTTTTTGAAGACTTTTGGAGGTAATATCACTGAGAGTCACTAAACTTGCGTTGGATGTGCAGTTTGGTGCTAGATCTTTCAAAATACGTTTTTTTGGTCATTAAACTTGTCATTTGGTGCAAATACGGTCACTCCGTTCGAACGCGTCTGTATCCACCACTAACGTGGCATGCGCGAGTCCACTGTCAGCGACCAATGCCTTTTTGGAGCGATGCGCATGGCTTTTTTGCATAGACCCCTTAGAATTATTTTTATTTGTGCTGGCTTCCCATCACTTCATCTCTAGTTCGTTCTGAGGCGGAGGGGGCGGTTCGTCACGGCGGCCGTCGGAGGAGGAAATGGAGGACCCGCGTCATCGGCGTCCAGGTGAATCAACGCCGTCGTATGGTTGGTCTCTTCTCCCTTTTGTCTCGTTTCTCTCCTCGACTCCCTGCTTTCTTTTCTGTGGTGAGACAAGCCGAGGTAGGGTTTCTGTTTGGGGGTATAGATGTTTATTGAATTTTTGTGAGACTGTATACATTGAATATGTGTGCAAATTAAGTTAACTGAATATGTTGCACATTATATGACTGAGATTGTTACTGAAAATGATAATTATCTGTTTTATTGGGACTTAACAGATTACTTAACTGAATTTGTTGTCTGCCGCAGTTTTAACCGAATTAGGGCACTTAACCTGCTAACTGAATGTGTGCGCAGAATATGTTTAACTGAATTTTTGCACTAAACATGTTATCTGAAATTCTGTACTGAATTTGTTAGCTCATTTGTTAGGTTAATGTTAAGTAAAATGAGGCCTCAAGTAAAATTCAGTACCAAAGCTGTACAAATCTGTACTGCATTTTTGTTGTAGAATTCAGTACAGGTTTGTGTGCAATAGAATTTTTTGTGATAATTTCATCGTTAAATTCAGTACCAAACTGTACTGCATTTTCCTTGTAATAATACTCAGTACATATGTACTATGTTACTGCATTTTCGTTGTTAATGATGATGTTCATTGTATGCATTTCCTCTCTCTTTTGTATTGCCATGTCTCCCACCCGCGACGCATGCTATATAAGCACGCGGGTGACCACGCTTAAGAGCACCAAGTGCAAGTTTAGTAATCGCTATCTTTAGTTACCGTTAGAAATTTCAGTAAGATTACTGCGTTCAGCAAGTTCAGTTATCTTTAATTCAGTTAGTTCAATCAGCACAAATAAATTAATTCTAGGGTGGTCTGAGAAAAAAAAGCTGCACACGGGTCGCCCAGAAACGACGTAGGGTCGCTAAGTGGACACGCGCAAGCCACGTCAGTGGCGGATACCCACGCGTTCAAACGGAGTGACCGTATTTGCACCAAATGACAAGTTTGATGACCAAAAACCCATATTTTGAAAGATCTAGGGGCTGTTTGGTTTGGAGCCTGGAGCTGCCAAGCCAAAAAATTGGTAGTTGACCGAGTGTTGGCGCTCCTTTGGATGGCCACCAAATAATTGGCTCGCCCAGGTAGCAGGGGCTTCTCCAGTTCATTTTCTCGCCAAAGTTGGCAAGGTCGTGGGCGGCTGAAAGCTGCGCCAATTATTATTATTATTTTTTGAAACGAGGCAAAAGACTTGCCATTTTCATTGATTAAGAAGAAAGTGAGAATTGCCCGGTTAATTGACGGAAAACCGGGCTAAAACCAATACAATCCAACCCATAAAACATGGGTATCACCGGCCAACCTGGCCACCGTCATGGAACAAAGAGCTACAAACAGTTGCACAGAAACCATGACGGCACATGCCAATAGAAGACCACACGCGCAAACAACTGACGGCTCCAACTCTGACGACGAGCATCACAAGGGAAATATGCAGGACTTGCGCCGACAATGTCCTCCGCAACCGACCACCGAGCGCCTGTCATCGTCATCGCATGGACACACTCCACCGCAGCTCCGACTTCAAAGCAACCAAGCAACCAACGAAAGAGCACCTCGGACACGCCGGGAAGATCCGACTACCGAAGCCCGAGCCGCGACCGAAGCTCCTCTTGACGTCATCATCGTTGCCAAACAGAAACCAACGCTCCCAAAATGGCCGCCTCAACAAACTACGCGGCGAAGATGCCGCAACCCACGCGGCGAAGATGCCGCCGTCCACCGATCTCCAGGTTATGGCCGGCTCCGAGACGAAGCCCCCAAGGAGGAAGAAGACGTGAAGGCGCCTTCATCGCCCGATCCCGAGGATCTGAGATTTCCCTCCGGAGCCAAGGCCGCGGGGAGGGAGGAGGAGCACCACACAACAGCAACGCTTCCAAGAAAGAACACGACGCCCACGGGTGTTGCTGTCGCCGGAACCGGCAAAGGCCGGACATAGGATTTCTCCCGGAGATGCTCAACCACCACCTACACGCACCTGCGCAGCCAACAAATCCCATCCTGCCGAGGCCAACCACAAACTAGTCGTGGGATCCCAGGACCCACCACGACCAAGCGCACGCACCCCCCCCCCCC
>CBMN010127584.1:0-12806 GCA_000582825.1 Hordeum pubiflorum | reverse complement strand
GCAACGTTCCCCAACAGTGGCATGTTACGCAATTCCGGGTCCACTAACCAGTGTTTCCAATCCACATGTGCCATGGGCCCGCTCCACGAGTATCTTGGCCCACCAGACAGGCCCAACTGGAGAGCAACATAGATTTATGAGAGGCCTTGGGTCCTCTCCCCTAGAAGACACCCACACCCTTATATTTCATGTTCTACCTCCTCCCACATCCAATTTCAAAAATAAAAAATAAAAAATGTGGGACTAATCCAAACATAGACGGCAATACTCCGGATGGCGCGATTCTCATGCTTCGCCAGTCGTGTGGCTTTCACTTCGGCCATCGCCTTCTCATTCGCTTTGCGCTCCGACTGCTCGATGCCAAGCTGGGGTGCCTTGGTGTTCTTCCGATGGAGACGATAGGTGTCCTCTCTCCCGTTGTCAGTGAGTGGCGAACGGCAGTCGTGAGGAGGTGCTCTTCCGCATCGGGCATCGGGGGATATTTGTCAGCGGCAGGAAGATGATGCGGACGCCTCCGACGCCAACACCCTCTCCTTAGCCCGCTGCCTCTCGCGGCAGACGGCATACGCCTCCAATTTAGGCGTCCGCGGAACGGCGCGGGCACGAGCACCCGCTGATGCCCTTAAGGAGCAGTCGCCAGAGGGGTAGGAGGGCGTCAGGCGAGCGAGGCAGAGTGGGCCGAGCACGTGGACCTGCGCGCGGTGCGGACAGGCCGACGTCGACGTCCATGCTTTGACGCCGAGCGACATGGGACATATCAGAACCCAAGTTGTCGCCCGTGTCAGCGTGCAAGCATTGCAGCGCGATGCGGAGGGCCAGTTGGTCGTCGTCGCCCGTCTCCGCCTTGTGGACGAGAGCGTCCCGGTTGACAAGATCGTCCTTGCTACCGGATCCGATGCCGTTGCCGCTGCCGGTGCTCGACATTGGGACGAAGAGGGGAGGGGAATCGACGGAGAGCAGAACAAAGAGTGAGAGAGTGAGGCTAGGGTTTGGTCCGGATGGAGATTATTGTGGGGGCGGATTGAGATTCAAGTGGGCTAGGGTGGGTTGAGGTGACGTGACGGACGCACTCGGACGCATCCGGGTCTCCATATATCCGCCCTACATGAGAAGTGTCGGTCCGTTCAGGGGTATAGAAGCGGTTTGAGTAAGTCAGTTGGGTCGGGCAAAAGTGACTGGTCACCAATCAGACCGTCGGTCCGTTTAGTGTAGGGAGTCCGGCGTAGATGACACTTGGGTCACATCGCCCGAGCACTTTGCGGCAGGATTGGTCAAGTGTTGTTCGCCGACTAGGTTTGAACAGGTGGCGGACTACCAAGACGAAATCCGATATCTGCAGTGTGCACGCCTTATTGTTGCCAGAGGCGACGGGACTGGGCTTTCCGTTATTGGAGGCAGTTGAGCGGTGGCGATGGAGTAGTGAGGCTTTACGCCGACACCGTGGGCATGCAATCGCGTGACCACACGTGAATCCAAATCAGTGGATTTTAGTGGCATCGCCATCTCTCTTTCATCGACGAGTGAAGGTTTGAGGACTACCGATTTGGTCTGAGGACCTGGCGAGTCAATGCACGATCGAGAGGAGTTCCGGTGGTAGTGCGTGGTGACTATCTTTGAGGACACCATGGTGGTTCCAAGCGAAGTAATGGATAGCTCAGCTCTTGGTAGGTACCCCTTAAAATGGTGGCCCAAACACATGTTGTCGGTGTAGTGAACTTTGGGTGTTCATACCCTAACTACGCACAGACAGTTGTAGCCTCCTTGTCGGGAAGGTCTTGACAAAAGATGGAGCTTCTCCAAGAAGAACTTTAGACATGGTAGACAAATACCGTGAAGACCTCTAGGCAGGTCATCGAAAAGTACTGAAGATCAAGACTCGGGTTGCCGAGAAGCAACCTTCCCGGCAAGGTATCCTCCATGTTGCCGGCTAGCTCAAGACCGGCAAGTCCCAGACCAACAAGCTCGGGCTTCTTCCACCGCTCCGCCACACCTACCTATCAGGACCGCGCTGACAGGTGGTGGGTGCGCAGGTGGTTAGGTAGAGCTTGCCGGGGCACGTGGCGGTCCACCGCCTGAAGATCAACTTTATTGACATCCGTCCAATGATGTGTCACAATAATAAAAGGTAGCTGGGCTGACGATACAGGTGGAGTGGAGCTCTCTTCCCGGCATCCGTCCCAACGTGACACCTAACAACACATTTAATGCGCTTATCCCCCGTTAGAGTTTGGAAGGGTTAGGTATGTCAACAATGTAGCCTATGTCAGCAGACCACTGTTGAGCCATTTGATGACCCCTTTGATGTATAAAAGGAGGGTGATGGCAACCTTTATAAAGGTCAAAACCCTGCCCGTTTGCAGTACTTAGTAGTGTCTCTGAGCTCCTTGTTGGCAAGGTTGCACTCTCTGTAACACAGGGCATATACACTTATAAATCCACCAAAGCAGGAGTAGGGTTTTACGCTTCACGGTGACCCGAACCTAGGTAAGACGTTTGTGTGCTTTGCGGTTGTTGCTGCGTGCCCTAGCCGAACGTAAAAAGGAGCCCTCCAGCCCCATAGATTGTCGTACGCTAACACATGTGGAGTGATGCCGCAGTGCAGGAGGTTCATTTTCTTCTTGGGGCCCTCGACAATCATCTTGCGTGGCCGTTTTTAGTTTTTATCATTGTTGGCAAATTGTTCTTGATTTGGTCCCTCCGTTGCTTCAAAGTCTATTCATCATCCGCACTCTTGCCTGCACATATTTTGCAATGAAGTTGTTTTGAGCCCCCCGCGCGAGAGGTTTAAGTTAATGGAAAACTTCATATGAAACATGGTACAAAGGGTTCTTTGGATAAAATTGACAATCCTACAAATCAAACATCTCACACAGAAAAATACTTTTCATAAACGCATGACTTCCTAGAAAGGCTTGCATTCAAGATTTTCTAACTTTGACTACAGATATAGACAAAATTAATTTTGCCATTTTTCCATAATACAAAATTCCAAAATTAAAGATAAAGGTTAAAGATACATATTGGAGACTGTGTCAATATCTAATTTCTATTCAATTATGAACCGGGGAGTACTAGAGATTCTAACTCTCTACAAGATCCCTGCAAGAATCGTTCGAATCAAAAGGCCTTACAAAGGGACCGGTGGACGTTTCCTCCCAGACAGGGGAGTACTCTGTTTCCTCAAACCTGGAGCACCATTTCCATTTGGAACGAAATGAACAAATGAGGTGTAAGGTGGCAACCTTGATTCCCACGAAACCACATTGAAATCCCCCTGTGGCCGAACTCCAGGATCCATCATCAGATCCCCAAGCCTCACCCTCGGTAGCGATGCCCTTTCCGCCGTAACTTCAGTGCGGCTGCTGCCACTGGTACAGGAGGGCACGATGCGGAGTGGAGAAGCGTCAGGATGTAAGACAAAGTCCGTAACGTCTATCTGGTGGCGTCTCTCGATGAGCAATCTCGGGTGCTCCCCAAACATGGAGAGGTTCCTCTCAGCAAATCTTCTCATCCTGCTCAGCATGCCTAGCCAGAAATGGACATCCAGATTCCTTCTCATCACATCCGCGAATATGTTCATGGCGACGAGCGAGCATTGCATTTGGAACTCCCTGGCCAGATCGTCTGCTATATGTGCCAAACGCGGGTGCTGCGCCGGGTCCACGCCCCCGAATGCGAGTGTCTTGAAGAGGTAGCTGAACTCCTCTTGTGACAGGGTGTTGAGAAAGATGGGCTTCACGGTTCCCAGTCGCTCTGAACTTCTAAGCCGGCTGATGATGATCACCTTGCTTCCACTGTCCATGCTTGCCAAGGTTGAACGGAACTTCGCCCAATCCTCCTCGCTGATATCTGAGACAACCTCAACAACCACCAGTGTGTTCCCTGACAAGAGGCTACGATCATGGTCTGCTAATCTACAGATGGAATCTCCATTCAGGTGCAGAATCGAAGAAAAGTGTGAGCTGACCCTCTCGTCCTTGCATACATGGGCGACCAGGGTCCTCTTCCCAACCGCAGGAGCACCGATGACCGGGAGAACAGCCGGAGTGCAACCAGGAGAGCTGTGCTGTAGAGCAAAGTTCAGGAGCTTCTGCTTCTCGGCGTGGCGTCCGAACATGATGTTGTCGTTGTAAAGGTACGTGTCGTATGGTCGGCGCAGCATACGGTCGCACCCACCCAAAAGAACAACAAACTCCGTCATGCTGGCGATGACATCGTCCAAGCTCTCCACCATGCCTTGCAGGTCAGCAAGGTACGTGGCCTTGTTCTTCCTAACACTGCCATGAACTGTGCGAAGACGTTTGGTAGGAGAAAAGTTGCTAACCTTCGCATCCTCCTCCAAGGGAGTAGTCTCTGTCTCCTCGAGAGACATGTAGCTGAATGCCGCTAGTACCCGGTAGCCCCGGTACATGGCATCCGCGAGCACGTCGAGCTGCGCCAGCATTCCAGAGTTAGTGATGTACCTCCCATCCGCCTCCTCAACGACTGTGCGAGCTCTCAGGAGCAGCTGCTGCAGCCTCTTCAGCAGCCTCTCTTTCGGCTCCGCGCAGTGGCTAGAGCGGTACTTGTCGGCGAGGAAGGAGACGAATCGGCTCACGAGTTCACCTGTTACTGCAGATATGGCAAGCTCCATCTTCAATCATGCAGCCGAAGAGTGCTAATTGATCTGGGAGTCCAGGAGAGGGCAGGAGGCGGCTAGAAATTGCAGACTGCTGGTGTTCGCTGTCCTGCAAGTCAATATCCGGATGTTGCAGAGAGTGACTTTGTATTGCCAATGGAGAAACTGCACGTGCTAAAAAATATATATGACCAGTTGCGTTGTGAACTACTCCACCTCCAGCTGGTGAATCAACAGGATTCCACGCTGATACAGATGGTCCTGGAAGGGCAGCTCAGCTGATCTTTTCATGCACCACGGAAAGATGATGGTGACTTGGGAGTCTTGGTTTTGCTCAGCAACTTTCTTTGACCCTGTTCTTGTATTTCTAAGAAGGCTTGTTGTGGCAAAAAGGCCTGCATAAAATGGGTACTAGTATAAGAAATGAAAACACCATGGCATAAAAGTCCATCACGATTCACTAAAGGTTGAGTCAGCCAATCAAACGCCTTTAATTGCCAGCTAACCAGCATACGTGCTAGCCAAATCAGGCAGCAAGCCAACAACTACTGCCGATTTCTAGTCGCATGTAACAACCGGAGCTAACCAAAGGGAGAGAGAACCAAAATGATCATTGAAGATTACTCGCGCATTCTTACGAGATGGGAACGGCAGGCTGACCTCGCGTCGTCGGATGTCGCGAGAACCAGTGTTGGCCTCACGGCCATTTCGTCGAACACCATCGGGGGCACCAGTGTTGACGCCGGAGACTGGCTCGCTAACATCGTCGGCTCTGCCGAGGACCAGTGTTGGCCTAATGGCCATTTCGTCGAACATCATCCGGGCACCAGAGCGGCGCCACAGAGCGAGCGACGCACAATCGTCGGAGGACAGGAGAGAGTAGCCACGACGAAGCTTTGAGTGAGGGCTTGACCTGCGGCGCGCTGTATAATGAGAATCGCGGCGAGGCGATGCTGCCACGCCAGGACGACAGAGAGGTCTGGCGGGAGGAGCGTGAGGCAACGACGGTGTGACGCAGAGACAACGGAGATTACTTGGAGGTTGGAGCTGCCAAAATTGGGGGGCGTCAGACACTGAAATTTTTAGCCGGGTCAGTCACTTTCCCCCCCTCTTCCATCGGATTAGCATCCAACGGTGGAAACAAACTCCAGCTTGCTCAAACCCTACCTCGCCGCCGCGGTTCTCCTGCTTGCCGCCGCCTCCGTCGTCCACGTGCTCCTCCTCACCACCACGGGTGGACGCATGAGCAGCCGATGCGGCACATCATCCGCCAGGGCGCAGCTCGGCTTCAGTTACAGTCTTTTCTTCCATGCTAGCATAATGCTTGTGCGTTGCTACGAAGCCATAAAAAAGACCGTTGGCTAATGATATCGTCAATGGATAATGGTGTCTTGGGTTGTTGCATGGTTCATGATTGAAAAGAGAGCAAAAATGGAACGAAAGATCATGTTACGGTCATTGAAAAATCTAAGCGACCATAGGTACTCCCTCCGTAAACTAACATAAGTGTTTTAGAACACTACTCCATTGATCTAAAACATTAGTCTTATATTAGTTTACATAGAGTACTTTGCAAGATTTATAGTGAGATAACATTTTGAATTTTAAAACATAGGAAATGTAGTAGTGGTGTATTTGTGTATTTGGGATAGGTCTCACACCAAGTAAAAGTAACATCTGTTTATTCAGAGTTGCTAGTCTCACATGTGAATAAAATTGTACTTATTTGTTTATTTATGTGGCCCCACATGTGAACTCATCACCAACTAAAATATTTAAAAGTAATAGTTTTTTTAAACGAAGGCAAAAGATTTGCCTCATCGATTAATTAAACAGACGAGAGTTGCCCAGTTAATTAATCGAAAACCGGGTGAAAGCCGATACAAACATACCACATGAGGACTACTCACATAACATGCAACCCCATAAACACACAATCAACCCGATAATTATACCCAACACATAACGACCACCAACCTCCACACAGCTACATCGCAAACACATACCAAATGAAAGTACCTCGGTCGAAGACCACGAGCGCCACCAAGACCACATAGACAAGTCAGACCATAAGGACAACTGAAAAGACTGATGATCATCCATCAAGCAGCTGGAGACGCCTTTACTGTGCCACCACTCTTCTTACTTTTGCTCTTGATTAGAGTCTCCTCCACGATCGCCTTGCCAGATTCAGGACAAGCCGCCTCCAAACGCTTGAGCAAGCAGTGAACCTCTAACTCGAAGAGAATCTCATCGACCTTATCACGCACAGACACCACCTTCCCAACGGTCACGTGCAAGTGGGTGACCGCAACGTCGGAACCTCCGCAGTCCACAAAGGCGAGCGACTGGCTAGGCTCCAAAGGGTCAGGCACCAACATACCGACCGCCTCAACATCATCTGCCACAGAAACCACCGACACGACAACATCACCCACGGGAACCACTGACACGATTGACTCATGCACCTCCAGTTGCTCACATGACGGAGGCAAAACATCCCCCTGACACGAGGTCACCGAAGAGTCCACCTCCACGCGCTCCACAGACCAAGGCGAAGTAGGGCACAAACATTTTGGTCATCTGATGTAGCCAATAGCTTTGGAATCCCTTATGGTAACAGCGATCTTCGTGGCCGTGATGGAACAATCGACAAAGAGTACATAGATTTTATGTAAGAGAACTCTTGGCATGGATAAAGCTGGTGCACAGTCTGCGCGCCGCGGAGGCGTTCTTGTGGAGGGGATGACAGAGGACTAAAGCAAGTTGGAGAAAGACTGTTTACAGATTGTTGCACTTGTGATTTTTGTCGTGTAACCTGCCCTTGCACCGTCATGCAAGCATGACTATGCCATGTTCAACTCTGGCTGTCAACAGAACCACCAACACACTGATGAGTGTTCCTAGTCAGGCCTTGGCTCCATGTTTGCAGCATGCTTTTGCCTCTCCCACGACTCGACAGCTTGCTGCATTTGATTATGCAAATTAACTACATCAGTCGCAAGTACCCGCCAGGTATTTTGATTCCTGTGAAACAAAATTTACAGTGTTACTTCTTTTTTTTGAGACAAATTTACGGTTTTACTTACAAGCGATCAAATTGATCACGGATTCTGTTTTTATTTTCAGGCATCTCAGCCTGTCTCTATTTTGCTCAGAGAACATAGTTCGTGGTCGCTCATTCACATCAACACAACCCGCCAAAATAACCAGCTCCTGTACCACGCTCCAGGTGTACTCTCACGTTCTGTTCTGCTGGACATCTGCTCACCTCAAACCGTCCGTCAGGCTTCACTTGACCAGCACCTCACGCCGCTACGTTATGGTTCCGACACCCATGAGAGCACTTGAAAGTGAGTGATTCTCACTAATTTCTCCTCCACTGCCCACCCTCCCCCACAACGCATTCAAGTTTTGTTTCAGGGACGAATTTCTCTACCGTTTTCTTGTCAGATTTAGGGGGTGAGATTTGGGATTCCTAGTTGTATTTAGACACGCGGAGGGGAGCGATTTTGGATAGTACAAAGCAACAAATGTGCAAGTTGGTGGGAGGAAGGAACCATTTCATGCAAGTTACTCCTAGATGGCCACGTTTTTGCCCGTTCATTCTGTAATTGTAGGCGATTCCATGTTTAGGGCCAACTAATCTGGGCACGATCCATTTTCGTTCTGTATTTTTTTTTCTGAAACCTGAGCATGTGACCTTGGCTCTAGTGAACCTCCTGTGTCTGCTATGATATGCTTTCATTTTCTTAATGTAACCCACTGATTTCGTTTTGTTTATTGCCCAAGGCTTTTGCTGTCCTCAACATGCGTGTTATGGTTTGGTTATTTGAATGTAACCAACAAATTTCGTTTTTCTTTTTGTTGTACTGAGTTATTTTTATCCAGCTCCCTAGCTGAAAGACTGCACAAAATTGAGTCGGAAGTTGAGACACTCCAGTGTAAAAACTAAAAACACGGTTTGATTTTTCTTGGAGACCCGTCTGAATCTAAATGCCGGGGATGGAACAATAGCAATTAATGTGGAATGCAGTGTCTAAGCTTAACTGTTCACAATTGAACGAGCGAGTTTTGAGAAATTGTTGACCCGATCAAAATCGGGTGACCCAATTTAATTGAAGTTTTGAAGACCTCGATTGAACGTGAACAAGAGAGGTATAAATAAAATAATTAAATGAGAGAGTTTTCAGAAATTGTTGACCGGAGTAGTGACATACCGGTTAATTCTGAAATGAAGTAGAATAACAGGGAGAAAGGATAGCGGTTTTGATTGCAATTGACGGCTGAGTTCGATAGCTGATGTACCCGTACAGTAGCAGTGGAGCTGAAGTGGTTTTCATACTTGTCTTGAATTAACTGAGCATGAATGTGGTTTTTAGGTTTTTTTGTGTTCTTAACTGAGCATGAATTATATTTTTTGCAGAATCAGCGTTTCTGTAAAATGCCTGTCCAAAATATTTACTTATCATTTTTCTTCAGTAGACAAACAAAAATCATGTGTGTTTTGTCTTAATCCAGGAAGAGGAGCACACAACAGATTTTGTCATAGACAAGCTGAAGCCAGGTTTGAAGGTACAGTACTAGTCTAAAGCCCAGTTGCATCAACCTTTTGTTTTTCCAAACCGCCAATTGTTTGGACAACAGAAAACGAAGCCCAGTTGTCAGCCCAAATTAGCAGCGAGCCCAATACAATGACAAACGACAACGACAACTGCGGGGAGGGGAAGGACAATCGTTATATCTTAGTGACGTCAGTTTTTAGATGTACAATACTAGGGCATATCTAGATGTGCTCTAGACAGACCATTCAAATTATTACAAGCATATGTTTGTTAATAGCATGTTTTACTGTTTTTTTTACAAGAAGCATTGTATGCTGCAAATATTTTGGATGGAATAGTTATTATAAGACTGGGCTATGTCACCAACCTTCTAATTGTATATTGTATTATCTGAAGTTTAGTGTTGTTTCAGTATCATTTTTTCAATGTCAGATTACCATGCTTCTGATGCTCATAGTACATGGCACGTACAATTATTTCTGTAACCAGGTTTCGGTTCTTGCTTATGGTCACATTATGAAGTTGTACTCTGCTTCAATCATGTTTCTACCCTAATCTGACAAACTGGTTCTTTTCATTTTTGTCTATGAGGTACGTCAAGGCGGCGTTGCGGCAGTGCAGACGACATCAGTATGACCAGATCGATGCCCCGGGTGAAAATACTCTCTTTATGTCTCATTTCTATTGAATGAATGGTAATTTTATATGATGTTGGTTAGGATTTGTGTGGAGCTAGCAGCTGTTCTGTTTCACTTATGTATATGCTTTGGCTGCTACTATTTGCGAATTTTGTTAGTTTTGGTGTGCAACTACAACATGCACAATAAGAACAACCGGATAAACGCCACATGGGATGCCATAGCTTGGCCAACTCACTATTTTTTTTCGCAAATACGCAAAAGACTTGCGTATCATTGCATTGATAGGTAGAAGAGGTAGCAAGTAGCAATTACAGATCAAGCCCCTGACAAGCACGCACTCGCGACGTGGGGTGAGTCAGAATGCTAGGGCGCACAAACAGAAAGAAAAAAAACGGGGCGTACGCGCCCCTCGACAGAAGTTCTACGTCTCGGGCAAGATTGTGTGAATTCCGAGTGCGCCCACACGAGCCCAGCTGTGGGCCTCCTCCTTGATAATCGAGGAGAGGCTGAGGACAGACGACCTGTTGTTGTCAAAGACACATGCGTTGCATTGTTTCCAGAGCCACCAAGCAGTGAGGAGGACAAGCGAAGCGAAGCCACGGCGCAAGCAAAGCGGCGTGCCGGCAGAGGAGGAAGCGAGCCACTCGATGAAGGGGATGTCCTCGGATGGGATGGTAACCGGGAGGCGACACCAACTAAGGATCTCGTGCCAAACCTGCCTGGAGAATGGGCATCCGGTGAGCAGGTGTGCCATAGTCTCTGGTGCCTGGTCACGTAGGGAACACGTCGAGTCATGCGGCAGGCCACGACGTGTGAGGTGCTCCGCAGTCCAACACCGATCCCTGAGAGCAAGCCACAGGAATACCTTGACGCGAAGAGGTGCCCAGGTTCTCCAGGTTAGCCGCCACTGAGGCGCCTCGATGGAGCCATGGAATAAGGCCTGGTAACATGAGCTCGTGGAGTAGACGCCGGACGGGGTCCACCTCCATCTGATCGAGTCCGGTATGTCTGAGAGTGATATGTGTCGCAGTCGTCGCCAAAGATGGACGTACTGGAGTAGCCGCGAGGCCAAGGGAGCCAGAGATCTGTCGCGCCCAAGAGCGGCCAGAAAAGGCCTCGCGGACGTTGGTGATCTTGCGACAGCGTCGAGACACCTCCTCAAAAACCAGAGGGGCGGCCTCCTCGATAGACTTACCGTCCAGCCAATGATCCACCCAGAACCTACAGGTACGACCATCCCCAAGTGTCCAGGACGTGGAGGCCCTGAAGATAGCCTGGACGTCGGGGCAGGTTGGCATATGGAGGTGATGCCACGATCTCGAGGGGTCCGTAGCTTGCAACCACAACCATCTAGTCCTCGGGGCGATGCCCGCACGCTGAAAGTCCAGGATGCCAAGGCCGTTGAGGGCGATGGGGTGGCAAACCGTGGCCCAGTTGACGAGACAGTGTCCTCCATTGGCCTCCTTCCGCCCGCGCCATAGGAAGGAGCGGACGAGACGATTGAGCTGCCTCATGATGGGTGGGGTAAGGGCCATGGCCATGAGAATGTGGAGCGGCATGGCGCCGAGGACGTGTCGAGCAAGAGCCAATCTCTCACCCCTCGAGAGCATGAATGCCCACCATGGCGACAACTTCCGCTCGAGCTTGTCGATGAAGGGGTGCAGCGCAAAGGACGAGACCTTCCGGATGGAGAGTGGCAGGCCAAGATACTTCGTGGGGAAGTCCAGCACCGGGCACTCCAGACTACGAAGGATGACGGCACGATCGTCGGCTGAGCACTGAATGGGGGAAGCAGAGCACTTCGCAAAGTTGGTTTGCAGGCCGGAGGCAATGCCGTAGACCCAGAGAAGCTCGCGCACAACGGCAAGATCCTGCTCCTCGGGGTGGCAGAAGATGACTACATCATCAGCGTAGAGGGAGATGCTAGATGCCATATGGCGCGGCGTTAGTCGCCGGAGGACGCCGTCAGTGACCGCACACTGAAGGAGACAGTCGAGCACGTCGATGACGAGCACGAAAAGCATGGGGGAAACAGGGTCGCCTTGCTGAAGCCCTTTCCGATGAAGAACGGGTGGTCCGGCATTGCCATTGAGGAGGATCCGCGTGCTAGCTGTGTCCAGAAGGATGGATACCCACTCCCTCCAGCGTGGCCCAAAGCCGAGGTGGCGGAGGACGTCGAGGAGGAAAGGCCAGGACACCGAGTCGAAAGCGCGAGCGATGTCGAGTTTGAGCATGACGCGAGCAAGCTTGAGATTGTGAAGGCGCTTCGCCGTCTGCTGGACTAGGAGGAAGTTGTCGTGAATGCATCTCCCAACGATGAACGCGCTCTGGTTCGTTGAAACCATCCCGCTGAGATGCGGCACCAGGCGCAGGGATAAGACCTTCGCCACAAGCTTGGCGATGAGGTGTATAAGGCTGATGGGCCGGTAGTCAGAGATCGACGCCGTGTCGGGTCGCTTCGGTAGCAAAGCGATGAACACTACTAGAATTTGCAAATAACCCTAGGGCTAAAGTGCTTCCCTTGAGTCAAAACAGGCACCTAGGAACATAAAGGCTCAGGGTACAAACTGCGCACGCAAGGTAAAGTATTGCTTCCTTAGGGTCCAGCGCCGCACCCAAGGGACACTTCATGCGTGGGACCATACTGATGCCTCGCTGGCAGCTATCCCTAGGGCTTGTCTTTTTAACCCCCAGGGAAAAACTATACCTAGGTGGAGAAAGAGAGCTCTAGGAACTGGATATACAGGCAACCGGCGGTTCGACGGTGTGACTAACGACGTCAAGTATCTCCAGGGTTTCTAGTGTTAACTCTAGGGAGATTTGCGCACACTTAGATATATATTTTATACCTAAGAGTTTTATTCTAAATATACTTATAAAAAAATATAAAACATCAAAAAAATTTAAAATTTACAAGGAAAAAAAATACATGCGGAGATAACATGAACCTGGGCGCTAAGAAAGATATAAGTTGATTTATCA
>CBMN010127044.1:0-11189 GCA_000582825.1 Hordeum pubiflorum | reverse complement strand
GCCAACCTCCGCCCCCGATGGCGGCCTCCCCTGACGCCGCCAACCTCCTCCCCCCGACGGCGGCCTCCCCCGACGCCGCCAACCTTCCCTTATCCCAAGCGCCCCCACCTCGGCGGCCTTCCTCTGCCGACGACACTCGACGTCCACATCTCATCCCCAACCCACCCACGCAGATGCGACGGTGGTAGCCGCTCAACAGCAGCGCCTACTGAACACCCGCTCCCGCCGTCGCCTCCTCAGACTAACAAAGCCAGACCGAGGACTCTTCCTCGGAGCCTCCTCTCACTCATTGCTTCGTCGGCCCCGAGGCCCCCTCGCGGTGGCGACTGGTGACACGGCTGAGGGCGCAGCCAGCAAGGTTGCCGCCTAGGGTTGGCGGCGGAGTCGCCAGCGGCCGAGCTCTGGCTGTCGACGCGCGGATGGGAGGGGTCCAGGAGCCACCACGACAACCAGGAGAGTCTTCCTAGAGAGCAGCAACAGAGAGGACTCGCAAGGCAGAGGCGGCCAGCGAAGACGAGCCCGACGGTCTTACCAACCTCACCCACCTCGCCGATAAGTTCTCGATACGTAAGTTGCCCACCCCCTTCTGCCCACCCCTTGCTGTTGCGGGCTTCCATCGTCTGCTCATGTGACTTGTGCGTTTGTGTTCACGGCCATGATTTCCCCAAATTGTGTTTGGCAGCTAGGCAGGTTGGATAGGTAGCTGGCTGCTACCATGTGAAACTACCCAATTATTATTGCTTCTGAACGTCTGATCGGTATATGTTGGAGGAACATATCTGCAATCACATGTATAGCAACTACTGAATTAGTTGTTACTACTGTAGCACCTTCTCCCAAGTAAATTGCTGGTAGCAATTATGATGTTGATAGCGCATGATAACACCAACGAAAAATTGATATGTCTGGCATGTTTGATATGATTTTACTCCATGACCACAGAGCAGAACAAAAATCTATGGTAACCTTGCTGACACCTTGCCATCTGTGCCATTATCAAGTCTGGCTCAGAGAAGGCGGTCGGTTTTCTATTTTGCTCATTTGTTTTACCCAGAATAGTAATCGGGTTAACTTAACTTACTGTGTCGGTATATACTGGAGCTTCAGTCTCTCATAACTCAGAACAGGTCAATGCACTATCAGCTGCAGCCGTCATCTACTCATGGGGCACTTGAGATACTTCAGATACGACACGGTGGTCTACGTGTCCAAATGGCAAGGTTATATTCAACAATTGCAGAAAACTGTAGAAAATATAACACACATTTTTTTCCCTGCATATATAGATTTACTTGATATTTTTAGTAATCAAATAATTTGGTATTCAGTGTTTACTTGAATATTTTAGAGTGATTTCTAGAATGTTCATATCAGCAAAAGTAAGAGCAATGGACTGATAGACATTCTCAGTGTGTTGTAGTTTCCATGCTGCATTATCAGGAGGGAGACCCGGCGTTCAATTGGTCACGGACAATATGTCGAGTCGTGGCACCATACAGTTGCAAGAGTCGCCTGCCAAGGACGGCAATGTCGACAAGATGCTCTATGTAATGCTGACCTCCCCATCCTCTTGTTTGATCCTTCTTGCCGTGCTTTTTTAGCTGCTGATGGTTGGCCTACCATGTTGTGTGTAGAGGACAGAGGACAAGGGGAGAGAGTACGGCAATACAGAAAAATGAGTGTTGGAGAGGGTCCCTATAGACGATACAGGATGACGCCAACCATCATTACAAGTTTGCCGAATTAGAAATGCGAAGAGAAGTGCAATACCGATAAATTGCTAGGTGCGTGCAACGATTTGTTTAACCCATTGCAATGCCCGGGCATGGTCTTTTATATTTATTTTTGATTCTGATCCTAAGCAGAATGTATTTATATGTTCTGACAGAAAGTATGATCTCCTAAATGTCCTTGAATTTAGTAGCTCATGAAAATGGATGTGCCTTTTAGTGAAGGAACCAGAGGGGAGTTTAGACGTAAGTACTCAACTTACTTTAAATTTCTGTATCTTTTCATAAATAACTTTTAAACTTGTGCACTGCCTATGCCTGCTTATTCTGGTTCTCCATGTGCACCAGCTGTTAAAGAATTTGAGGAAGAGACTAAAAGTTTGTTTTCTCCATGTGTACCGGCTGGAAGATAATTTGAGGAAGAGAATAAAAGGCACATAAATGAGTGTTCTGATTCTGGTGTAAGAACATTGCTTCTTGTATACCTTGTCTTCCATGAGAAAGAGTATGCGATCGTTGAATACTTCAGTGCGCACTGCCAAACTATGTGGACGTGCAGAGGCATGCTAATCTATGGCATTCTGCCATTTTATAGAATCTTGTTCGCTTCATGCATGATCAATCTACATCATTTTTCCCATATAAAATCCCTTTGAATCAAAGAGGCTCTATAAATCCGTGTTTTCTCAAACTTGACTTCTCCTTGACTTGTAATATGAAACTAGAGTTTGTGGCACAGGATGCTGAAATTTAGACCTTGACCATCGGGAAGAAGTCGTGCGGTGTGACATTATGAGAATTGGCAAGCAGACTCCTCTCCTGGTACGTTCCCTGTGACATTATAAGAATGATACTACGGTATCTTTGGCTTTATAATTTGACTCATGTTGAGTTTTTCCGTCTTCTCCTCGCCGGAGGCATGTGCGACATGGTGCTCACCTGCGTCCAGTAATACTTGCGTTGCACACTACAGAATGTCAACATGCAGTGCCTTATAGCATGCGGTGTGATTAATTTATAACATGGTATATGTTTCGTAAACTTTCATAAAGGCAGGGATAAGTTCAGTTCGTTTCAGCGCAACACCACTCCAAGCTCGAGAAGGATTGCATATTGTTGTTTTCTATGCCAACACTCCATCGTCACATGTATAACTGTATCAGTGAAAGGCATAGCACATGCATCTCCTAGGCACATGCTGGTACATTTCATAATCTTCCAGATTTAAGAGTTACCATTTAAATTGGCCAAATTAAAGATGTGCACTGATATTTATTTGTTGCTCAAGCTCTTTTTTTTTTGCCCAGAGTTGGCTAGGATCTCTTGATGATGATCAGCAGTATTGCAAGTTCGGCACAAAAAAGTGAGTACTGGTTCGTAGAATTATATGAGGATAATATCTGGGTAGAAATGTTTTTCTTGTGTTCACCCGACGCTGGACGGTGACGGCGGAGGCCACACGCACCCGAGGCCGGACGGCGATGGTGGAGGCCGCACGCACCCGGCGGGGAACTAGGGATGTTCGTGCTAACCAGGAGGTGTTTGCATCCCGCAATTTGATACAAATTTCTGCACTGCTTATGTTCTGATGCAATTATGAGTAGATCTATTTGTATTGTAGAATTTGCATTGGAACTTTTGCTTGGTGGGCAGACACCAGCGTAGAAATTTCTGCCCTCTTATGCATCGGATGTTTGTATTGTAGGATTTGAATCGAACTGCGAGTTTTCTAATGTTGAGACAGTAATGTTGACTGATGCACCCCTTCTCTATACTCCTGGACAGGTAGGCTTAAACTATAAATAATATGGTTACTTTTCTATTAATGTGTTACTCCAGTAGATCACTGTTGTTTTCATAAATTTGTTGATTATTTTCCATAGAGACTCAAACTCCAGAGTTTCAACCAACTTACGTGATATGACTGAATAGTGTGGTCCATTTTTACAGTTGGCTTTGGCTGCTCTGTACAAGTCTAATGATGCACTCAACATCCTTGTTTTTTAAAAGTCATAATATTATCTGTGTTTATTATGACCTTAATTTGTCGGAACTCTGTGTTTCATGATGCTACTATTTTATCTTACATTTACTCATTGTTGATCTTACTAAATTCATTGATTGTTCGCAGATACTTGGAAAGTGTTTTTTCAAGGCAACACTTTGATTGTCTGGTCGAACAATTTATTAAGATAATCAGTACAATGAATCACCTGGTAAGAACGTTTACCTGGCTTGGCAGAAATACAGTTTATAACATAATCATGTAAACTCCCACCAATAATTGTTCTTTAACTATGTGTGTCATTTCACCTGCCTACATGAACACCCTGTGTTAACAAAAAAGGATAACCGTGGTGGTGCTTGGTTGAACATATGCCACTGGTTGGCAACGTCAAAGGTACTGATGAGGGCATAAATGATTAAATATCCTCCTAACCAGTGGCATATGTTCAACCAGGGTTAGTAGATGCAATATGCATGGTAACAAAGTACAATACTTGCTCAGTGTAGCTGATGTTTGTACATCTAATTTTTACTTTAAAATAAGCACCATAAGAATTCCTTGAAGCAAGTTTGGGAAAAAATAAATTGTATACTTAAATTGGTCAGCTTATGCAAGGTGAAAGGGAGAGCACGCCTTTCGATAACCCCGTTGCTTTCTTGTCGCTTTCATCTGAACTATGGGTTAGCAATTATTTATGAATCGCATTCTGCATTTGTCGCTTAATTTTAGATCTGTGAAATCAAAAGCTTAAATGTGCATTTATTTGCATTCAGAAGATATATAATGTTGTTAACCACACCAGCTTACTATCCTCTAATATCGGCCTTTTCCTCTGTAGGTGTACTACATTCCTTTGGCTTGGAGTTATATTCTGCTCAATGCTTGTAGACTGATTTATGCTAATTACTACTGTAGCTATGCCACAAGCCATATGTATATCCAACACTAGAAATTATGGTAGAACCACAATTCATTCACTGTAAGAAAGTGAGTTGCTCTGGTGCTCTTGCTGGATTGTTTGGAAGTGTCAATGAATTGGTGATGCAAAACCTGTTTTGGTACAATATCCATGAAACTTATATACTACTTGTTATATATTTGTTCTGACAATCTGAATGGTTTGATAATGTTATCTTTTGCGGATTTACGTCTCTCATTTTTGTAGGATGTCCTACGCTTCAGCAGGCTGAGATTTTTTTATTTTTTTATTATGCTTATATAATTTTCTCCTACCTTAAGGACCTAGGTGATCCAGGAGTTTTAGGACATGATACAATCTCACTATGAGTGCAAAAATATTTAAAGCTTCTTTATACTTGATGCATGTTATTGTGAGATTGATTGTTTGCTCCATTTATTAATGCCTTATGATTTATGATACCTACTAAAACTGCTAGATGTTGCTAGATGATATGTTTTCTAATGATACTCAATAACACAAGATATTGATATTAACTATGTGTCTACTATTAAGGAGCTTGTGATGTGTATAGTTATATTACTCGAGACATCCATTGCATGTATCGATAACTATTTGATGGCAATCTTAACGCACGTGCAAGCTTACTAGTGCGTGGAAACGCGAGGCGAATGAAGCACTACGCTATCACGTATAGTTTTTCCTGGATCATGAGACGACCCATGACTCGTCGCGACGCTGGGTCGTCGGCTCAACCATTTACGGCCAAGGCGTCACCACTCACCAGCCTTGACTAACCGGAGAAATCTGAGCAATCACGTACATGTGCCCACCAAAAAATTTATGATTATCTTCAACGAAAAAATGCGCAATCAGTTGCAGCTGCCAAACCTTCACCTATCGAACTCGAAAATGCTTGAGAAAAAATATAGGAAAATTAAGGGGTCCAATGAGATCTTTTTCTTTTCCATGGGGGTCGACCTCTATAAATAAGAGCCTTCGGCGAGCAGCAGGATATACACACACAGCTCGAAGCCTCCAGCTGGTTACAACTTACAAGTCGCAAGACAGTAAGCCTGACAGACGATGGCGTCCTTCGCTAGAGCTGCCCGTTTCATGGTGCTCCTCCAGATCGTGCTATTCGTCGTCTCCGCCGTGTTCATGAGCAGCTCCGTCTGCCACGGAGTCCGTGAGATCAAAGGTTACTGCTTACAGACTGCTCATTTCATGTTCTTCCACCATCTTGAAACCGTTCGCTGGTTCATGTTCTACGTACTATTCTAAGCATTTTGGAACTCTGGCTTTGGTAGTTATGATTTTGAGTGTATATAATTAACCATGCATGCATGCTAATGCTTGCGTTCTAAATATTTCTCTACGGGAGTCTCTAGGTGATTTTTAGCAGCTCCGTTTCTCTACAGCATCAACCGGCACCCAGATCCCAACCCGTCCTGTGTGCGTCGGCGGATCGTGCCCAAGCCCTGGCAGACCCTACACCCGTCCGACTCCGTGCGCATATAAGAACTGCCCACCGGCTGGTCAACCCTAAAGCTTGCAGACCCCTGTTTCCGAACAGTGGAAGGATTACACGACACGACTTTATCATGTACTGAACCGATAATATTATCTTCTCGTGTACTTGCATGTTTACTATTTCTAATAAAACTGGATATCTGGGCGCGATATGAATGTTTTTTTTTCCTTCGAAACAAATGGTTGTTCAAATAATAGACCTATCTATCAGATTCGGTCTAGCTTTCTTTTTGAGACATCAATTCGGTCTAGCTACAAGGCTCTCCTTGCGCTATTGTACTTTAACTAGGCATAAAGGCTGCAGGGCGATGCCTCAGCCTGCCTGAAAATGAAGCAACATACTCTTTATAGCATCTGTAGCAGGTCCCGTAGTTTAAAAAGTAGTCAATTATTAACTGAAGAATATACCCGCATATTGGAGATATTATTATTGGATCAGTGTCATTGCATTTCCCTCGTAATGAGCTGAAAAAGAGACTGTCACCGCTGAGAACAGTGGTTAAGTAATCGGATAAACATGCTTATACTCGACACTAGCCACTGCAACTCCGGCGAACTGCTTTTTGCGGGACGTTATAGAGGACGGCCCAAAAAAAGGGCCCGCATAGATCCTCTAAAAATGTCCCGGACCGTAAAAAATTTAGAGGAGGCCCGTAAACCGCCCCCGTTTTCGCTATATATTTGAGCGCCGAAAGGATTTACGGTTCCTGCCCCACAAATCCCGTAGCCTCCTCCGCCGCGAACTCCTCCCCTCCGGTGACAAATCACCTCTCCGGCGATGTTATCCACAGGTGCAGGGCATGGAGGCGGCGACGGTTTTGGTCAGTGCAGGGGGTTTGGATGCGGCGGGGGGACCGTCAGGCACGGCGGGTTCGCCGGCCGCAACGACGACGAGGCCGTCGGCTCCGGCCTCTGCCCTCCCGTGTCGGACATGCAACGAGAGGCGGTGTGCAAGTGCGACGCGAAGTCCCGTAGCGCCGGAAAGAATCCGTAGGCATGAAAGACATTCCAATGCTGCGGCCGGCTCTTCGACTCGGCGATCCAGCGCAACGCGGCAGAGTGGGCATTCTTTGCGGATGGTCTGTTGTCGACAACAACGAAGATGCGGCTGCGCCTGCGCAGCTTCCAGCGCTCCGTGAAGAGTACCAGCTCCAAACCCGGCTCTGGTGCGCTGATCTACAATACGTTGCACGGAGGCCAGCCGATGACCGCCGAGGTCATCTCCAGCGACGAGGACGATGAGGATGACGACAGTGGCTCCGGCGACATCAAGTCTATTTTAATCTATGTTTTATCTAAGTTTTATCTAGTTTGTGTGTATGTTCGTATGATCTCCGGCGAATTATGTGGGGGCGAACTATCTAGTTTTATCTAAGTTTAAATTTACAGGATGTTTATACGGGATCTGTTCTCCGCGAGCTTGCGCGTTCCCAGAAATTGGTTTTACAGGATCCTGCAAATTTGTTTTAGGGGACGTAGAGATACGGGATCTGCTAGAAATGCTCTTAAACGAAAATTCAAAATGAGATACTCGATCTCACTGTGTGGTCACAGTAGTTAGGTCATGCTTGACCAACCTTTAAAAAAATACAAGATTCGCGACTAGCTTTTGGAGGCATATTTCTATAGAAGATTCCGGGTGGGCTAGATAGCTCCGTGCTGTCCTAGCCAAGAGGGTGACACCCCTTGATCAAAGTTGTTACATGGAAAGAAGACATGAGATTAAAGGGATAATCAAACGTTTTTTTTTTACGCACAAAAGGGGTAAGGAACCAAACGATCACAAGCGCCTCCAAAACAAACCGTCAATGCACCAATATCGCCACTCCCTACTGGAGCCAGTTTGACCATGGTGATGCCAGTGAGAAAGTGTGCACGTGCCCCTAAGGACCCTTAAAGCAATATGTTGTGTTCATTGAAAAATTGCGCGCTATAACGCCGTTAATAGCACACTATAGCGTTCTCAGCAATGCCTCGATAAATAAAATGAATGCACACTTGTTTGCTACGCTATAGTAGTTCTTAAGGGCTCTGTTATTTTTTTCATAGCATGCAATTTTTTTCATAGTCGCGCACACACGACGAGAAATGCTAACATCGCCGTCCCAAAGAGATGGCAGGAATCTATGTCAGAGCTCCATCGACTCCATCCCCGGAGACAAACTCAAAGCGAATCGGAGCTCGAGATACTAGTTCGAAGATGAAGTGTTACCATTTGACCGAACGCCACCACTGCGAGAAAAAAAACTTATAACCTAAACTACAAATCGGAGCGGAGGCACCTGGATCACTTCCCCACCACCGATCGCCTGACCGGTAGACATAGGGGAGGTAGATTGATGGACTCGCTGGCGAAACTTGGAAGGGGTGGGTGCTCTAATCACCGCAGTCATGGGGGAGAAAGAGAAACCCTAATAAAAATGTTAAGTAAGCTTAGACTAGTCACTAACTACGACTGCACTTTAGTCATTGCCATGGGTCCAACTCCTTGTGCCTCCTATGGGTAACACTAAATGCAAATAAACCCTAGTCGCCGACACGGCAGTCCCTTCCCTTTAGTCATTGCTACCATCGTCGGTACCACGTCTGCTCGAGGAGAAGGCAGGGACTTTCAGGGTGTGTAGCCTCCAGAGTGTTGTTCACACAGAATTTAGAGTGGCAATGTATCTGACAATGTTGTCAGTATTAGTATATGATCAAAGTAGAGAGGTTCTAGAGTGGGTGAATAGGCTTTTATGAAAAACTCCTCAAAATATAGCAATTCTTGTCAAACAGATGAATAATAGAGTAATATTTAAGCAGTACCGAGGAATACTACTAGAATAACTGACAAAACTTAGAAACATGTATAGAAAACTCTTAAAACAATACTACAAAGACTTTAAAGAGCTTGTACGACATTACACAAAATCAGTAGAATGCTAAGGAAGAGAACTAGCTGAACACCGACAAAGTCTGCACATGTTAAAATGAGTAAAACTCTTAAATGAATTTACGCAGCAGAATAAAATACTCAAAATGTCTTCACGACAATCACAGAGAAAGAGGAAGGGACGAATTTTTCAAAACACAACAACTTGAAGTAACTGAAAGTATCAAATAATAGGACATGTGAGCTCGGTGAAGACACGATGAATTTTTTACCAATTGACACCATTGGCAACAGCTCTACGTCTTGATTCGAGAGGCTGAGCCACTGCTCTGAGGACACACGAGTCATCGGCTTGTTCTTCTTGAGCTAAACTCCTCGCAACTCGCCCAATTATTTGGGGTAGATCTTGCGGTGATCTTTGGATATAATCCACATGATGGATGCTCATAACGACACCTAACCATCTAGAGGATGCCAAGCCATCAAGATTATTGAGTCTTAGATCTAGCTTCATATGATTTTTCGTTGATGCTCAATCCGTCAATCGTGTTTCAGTTTTTCGGCTTGGGTGTTTTTCCTTAATTAGGATTGGTTCAAAATCTTTGCGAGGAGGGATTCTATATATAAACACGGCAAAAGTTTCTCTCGAACAACTACCTACTATCTTTATGTGTAGGGGGCTATTTATAGTCTGACACAATGCGCTAGGTACCGAGGTGACCGTTTGAGGGGACGCGCCCACTAACTTGTTGGTGACAATTCGCACAATGATAACATTTTGAACCGTCGGCTCGTGGTTCTTAAGAACCTAGGACAATATCAATGGAAAGTCTCGTAACTCCTTGTGAGGAATGTAACTCAGGTATTGTTGGGGATACTACGTACCCACATATTAGACCCGACTGCTTGGGGCGGGTCTTGAAGAGCCGGCGAGCTTGAAGGGATCCGGCCTATGAAGACCAAAGGGGCCCAAGGCCGGGTCATCCAGATCCTGCGTGGGTCGGGTCCAAATGGGCTAATGGGCCTGGAGGAGACCCAGAAGAGACCACAAGCCCAAGGATGGGTCTTCGTGGAAGATGCCTGGGCCGGGTCTCAGTTGGCTGCCGAGCCTAGATGAGACCTGCATGATTGATTCACCATCCACAAACACGTTTGTTTCCTGAACGATTTCAAGTTTAGTTTCTGAAACTTCATTAATTTGTGGTTGGTTTCTATTAAATTTCAGTAGTCCAAACTTGGTGAATTTTTTTAGAACTTCTCAAAACGTATTTAAAAAGGTATTATTTTAAGAGCATCTCCAACATGCGCGCAACGCGCGGCGCGCAAAGAGCGGTTTCACAACACGCAAATAGCAGTCTTTAGCGCGCCGGCAAGCGCTGGCTCCAGCGGCCGCTGCATAATTTTGCGCAGCGCGAGCAGACGCTGAAAAAACACGGCGCGCGCAGCCAACACAAACAACATATGCACTCCAAACAAAACCAAAAATATCAAACACATATAAAAAATAAATCAACAATAAATAGTTCAATTTTATTACAACTCAAACAATTAGTTTCAATTAGTTTATCTTAGTTTATCTTCCAATACAACAAATAACAAATAGTTCAACAATACAACATCAAACATACAACATCAAACATCTAAATCATCTCATGTGTTTTGTCGGCCATTCCATTCCCACCACTTCTCGATGAGATCGTTCTGAAGATCATCATGCGTTTCGGCACGCCGAATAGCATGATAGGAGACAACAAATCGGGCTACCCTCGCAGCACTCCGTCGCACTCGCACGGGATGTCCCAAGAGCTCGTACTGAAAGTAGTCTAAATTTTAGCCACGTTTATTCTCGATGATCATGTTATGCATGATCACACAAGCATGCATGATGTACCAAGGGATCTTTTGATCCAAAATCTAGCTGGTCCTCTCACAATAGCAAATTGGGCTTGCAAAATCCCAAATGCTCTCTTCACATCTTTCTTAGCCGTCGCCTGAGCATTGTGAAAATCTAGATTTTTCTTCCCTGTCAGTTTTTTCAACGGCTTCACAAATGTTTGCCACTTTTGGGTAGATGCCATCCGCAAGATAGTAGCCATAGTTGCATGTATGGCCATTTGCTACGAACTG
>CBMN010126848.1:0-10690 GCA_000582825.1 Hordeum pubiflorum | reverse complement strand
TATATATATATATATATATATATATATATATATATATATATATATATATATATAGTCTCTTAAATGGTTAAATATAAATAAAACTAAATTACTTGTTCTTCTTTAAAATATGTTATTTTGTCTGTAAAAACGCACATTTTTGAATTTTATAACTTGATTAATAAATAGTGGTTAAATTATCAAAACGGTCGTTTGAAGGGAATACGTTGTTAAAAAGATCTCATTTCATTTATAGATTTTTTTTTCTTATAGTAGTATGGATTGTTTTATATTACACTATACAAACCCCATTAAGCAATTTGAGTATTATATCTAGTTCAGAGTTTTTTTTTAATAACATCCAGGGCTTTTATGGCTTCTTTTGTTAGCATATATTTATATACCTTTTTTAGTATATGTTTTTATGCATTTTTTAATACTACATGTTTTTATGACTTATGTCTATATGTATATATATATATATATTAGGGTTTTTTCACACTCGTATGGAAAATGTCAGAGAGTGAGAGAAGGCCCTGAGAGGAGGTATACAGCTGTACCGGCCCATATTATAACGAGGGGTAGGTACGTAGAGAGCAGCCCACAAGCCTGCCATACCACAAGCCCACGCGGCCGGCGCCGCCAAGCTCCCTTCCCTCGGCGGGCCGTTGCCGGCTCGTCGTCGCCGTCGTGTCCCCATCCTTGCCAGCTCGAGCGCCGCCACCGGCCAGTCGCCGCACCCCTGCCGGAACACTGTTCCGGTTGCACACGGGAATCGAATCCACTCGTCTCGTCCGTCTCCTCCCGACGAATCCCCGAGTTGCTGCCTGAAGCGGCGGGTCGGATTCAGATAAGGAATCCGGCGACGGCGACGGCGACCTCGCTTGGCGGAACCACACCGACACGGCGGTGAGTTCCTTCATTGCCCCCATCGCTCCTCTCGATCCCTCTCGCTGGGAGAACCCCTGCCTAAAATGGTGAAAATCTGAACTTTAGATAGACCACCGGATGACATATTTGTTCGGAAGAATGCGGCGGCCGGTGGTTCAAGCAACAAAGAGCACACACCAATCCGTTTATTGCAATTACGGGAAACATCCGGTCCGAGCGACAATGCAATACATAAGCATGCCGCATTTACATGTGAAAGCAATTGAATAGTTAAGAAAAATGGCGCATGAACTCTGCTTATTTGGACAGCAGAAATGGAGTTTTGTGTTCATGCACCGGACACAAGTTTCTCCACACCCACTCTTGTATAGAAAAAAGAGCAGCGAAGTATACTCGACAACAACAACAAGACCACAAACCACACCACCGGTGACTCGAGATTGCTTCTGAATCCATAATGCCAGTGTTCCTCTCACCCCAAGTTTTCTCCCACTTTCCTTATCCTGAAAACACACCTTGAGATCACTCAAGGAAAAAAAAAACGTACCTGAATTCATTAAATTGATATGGACAGATAACGTGGGGAGCTAAGAACATATATATTCATGTCAACTAAATCAACTGAGATTCCTTAAAATATTTGCAAATTAAAACAATGAAAAACAGTAGGGGGTCTTTGAACATTGAATCACTTGAACTGTTAGTTTATTTCAGAAATTTGTTCAAAATCCTGTGATGCACAACTTGATACTTTGTACCCACGTCATTCGTCCTGTATCTCGGCAGCTGCATAAGATTTTCAAACAGAATGCACTAATACCACCCAGTTCTGAAAATTGCTTGTTCCTAAGTGAATTGATTCGAACAGAACTGACTCCCAAAGGGTCCTTGATAATTAGGATGTTTCGCCATTGCAAATTAAATTAAGTAATCAGGATGGATATGAGTGTGCAAATTTTGAGCCATATTGCTGAGTCCTGTACTGATGCGATGCACATTTAGTCTTGCAAGAAGTAGGGAAATAAATGAACATGAGACTATGTCTTATAGCATATGTTAAATTTTGTTTTCCAAGCAGGTAGTATAGGGAAGGTATAGTTACAGATTGCCTTCGGAGTGGTTAGCCAACAACCGTATCAATTCGAGATGGTGTCAGCTTGAAGTTGAGGGCATCCTTTGATATTATACTCCACCTGACCAGAGGATGGCAAACCTTTCAAGCAAGATAGCGCCCCACAATCTTTGATGGTTAACTTGGTCAATGCCTTGCATGAATGGAGCCTTATGGTTGTTAAAGCTGAGCACGTCATTATTTCAACTTCACTCAGCTCGAGTTCGTCCTCCTCAGAACAACTGAAGTCAAAATTAACATCCTTCAGGGAGGACATGCCAATCAAGGATAGTTTCTTCAGGTACGGCAGCTCTTCAAATGGTGGCAGGGTTTTCATTGCCTTACAGTCTTGGAGTTGGAGGCTTTCCAAATTGCCGAGTGAGAAGTTTCCTCCCAACCATGTTGGAGTAGCACCGGCATAGTTTATGACAAAAAGATGTGCAAGGTCACCATGTGGTTGAAGACCCTCGATCACTTCTTTCTGAACATCACTATTTTCTCCCCATGAGAGTGACAGTGTCCTCAGATGTTTCTTATCTTTAATCCTTGCACTGCTGGCCTCTGCCTTGTATTTGACATTCTCAAGACCAAGGATACTAAGCGCCCCTTTGATCTCCTGCAAGTGTTCCAGCTGCGAAATATTGAAGTCACTGCCTTTTTGAACCTTAAATTCATGCAGCTCTTGTAGAAACTTAAGCTCTCCAACTCGTGATATCTTTGAGTGCACTGATCCTAACCTCGGAACAAGCAGATACCGTAGGCTCAAGAGATTACTGATATACTTAGGCAAATCATTTAGACCACTCCAATGTGTGATGTCCAATACCATTAGGTGGTAGAGCTTACATATACCCTCAGGTAAAGGTTTGTGCTGGTCAGAACTATACCGCAGTTCTAAATAGCGAAGGTGGATGAACTTTTCGACACTGGATAGCAAACCGTCAACATTGAAGGGCATTGCTGATAACTGAAGTATCTTGACATAATTTAATTTCTCCAAAACCCCTATAAACTTTTCAGAGTAGTTCTTATCATATACACCTACAAGCATTAAACTCTCCAAGGTTTTCAGAATACCTTTCTTCTCAATTTCATCTAACTTCTCTTCAAAGATTTCATGACGTCCTATAATTTCTTCCTTGTAAACCGACTCAGTCCAGATGCCCAGATGACGAATGGATGTGAAGACATTTAGGGGATCTGAATTTGACCCATCAACAGCAAGGCATTCATGCACCGAAACTTCTTGGGCTACATCATGCATTAAATCATGCACAATGAAGTGTTGCTCATCTTTCTGAAAGAAGCTCCGGTCAACCAAATCATCAAAGCTGTCACTTCCGGCATTTTCTAATTTCTTTCTCTCGTTCATGACAAAACCAAGAGCAATCCACATATGTATCAACTGTTCCTTGTCAAATCTGTAACCTTTTGGAAACAGAGCACAATATGTGAATAGCTGCTGAAGGTGGTAGGGCAGGTGGTTATAACTGATCTTTAATGCTGGTATGATGTCGTCCACCCCATTTGATAACTTCCATTCATCGGAATCTAAAACATGCTTCCAGTAATCTTCACTAATGTTTCTTCTCAAAAGTGTGGCTACACTTTTAGCCGCTAAAGGATTTCCTTTGAGCTTGCTGGCTATTTCTTTCCCGATTTTCATAAGCTTATTACTTCCTTGATGATTCTCGCCACGAAATATGCATATTTTGAAGAAGGGCCAAAATGTTTCATCATTCATACCACCTAAGTTGATATGTCCCTCCACTTTTCTTGCTATGTTGGCAACAGACAACTTCCGCGTTGTCATCAAAATCACATTACCCTTGGAATCTGTACATCTAAGTGGAGCCAACAGTTTGTCCCAGCGACTCTCGCTCTCTTCCCACATGTCATCCAACACAAGCAGATATCTTTTCTTGTGCAAGTATTTCTTGATCGCAAGTTGAAGCCCATTGAGATGCTTGATGTTTGCGTACTCTGTGGCAGGTGCTATTTCTTCCAGAATCCCTTGTGAGAGCTTGATTTCATCAAAGTTAGCAGATACATGGACCCAGATCTTGATGTCGAAGTCAGCTTTCACTTGCGGGTCATGGTACACTAGTCGAGCAAGTGTGGTCTTCCCAACACCTCCATGACCAACTATTGGAAGAACCAGAAGCTCTTGATCACTGGATGCACTTGCACTAATTAGTTTTAGAATATCAGCCTCCTCCTTCCTCGAGAACAACTTGGATTCAGTGAAGAATTCTACTGATGCGCCTATGTTTGTGCTTGTGTTTTGAATTGCTGCAAGCAGTTTATCATGTTTCTCAATCAAGAGAGCAGCGTAAACAATGTCACAGATCTTATGCAGGCTGTCCACAGTTTGTCCAATGTCTTCTATTTCAGATCTTGTCAATTTCCCCTTGGATTGAGTCATAGATTTCACTTTTGATGTAAACTGATTGCTGCCCTTCAGTTTCATCTTTTGTACCTGTTCATCGGACATGTGAAGTGCTACAATTATAACTCTTTTGTTCATATAGATAATAGAAACTTTGATTTCACAGAGCAAATCCGCATCAACATAAAGAAAGCTGAGCACCAACAAGGCAGAGGATGCACCACACTAAACCGAAGGAGAAAAATGTTGTTTGAAATGTGAATTGTAGGTCTGGGGTAGGGTGCAATCTACGGCCGCTAAGTGGCCCTCTGTGCACAAACAAATAAGGGCCACCTTGATTCACAGGGTGTAAAAAACGCAGGAATATATTGACATGTCACCTTGTATGCTGCAAGATTATAATGGTGTTTGATTGTCCCCGGGTAAAATGTAGGATTCTTTCAACTAGGTCGGAGTAGATGGAAAAATTCCTATGAAATCTAGTGTGAATAAATCTTCAGCAAAAATCCTATAATTTAAAATCCTGCGAATCAAACGACCCACACAAAAAAAACTCCTAAGGATTAGAATCCTCTAAAATTCCTTTGAGGATCCTTTGAATCAAAGATGTCCTAAGAGACTATCCCTTAACCTAATCCCTCGCGGAAGACCGAAACCCAGAGTGGATACATCCTCATCATTGTTGGTGAGCTTTGACGGTTTTGTCTGAGCGGTCAAGTTCCCTGACCCCGCTCACCACCACCACAAACCTTCACTACTCACCAACGGGATTGCCGATAGGAGGCGGGTGTCTTTGGTTTGTACCCAAGTTTGCCGTACCAAAATTTGGCTAGCCAAAATTCTGGTTGATATCTTTGCTGGCCCATGAATTGGCCAATATTTGGCTATAAAATGAACTAGGATTGTCGATGGAGCATTGGCGTACCAAAAAGTTGGCAACCATCCAAACAATGACCAATATTTTGGCCATGACCAAAAAAAATGGTAGGGTGGTCTTTGCTAGCAACCAAACTCCGCTTGGACCGAACTTGCCACCATGGAGTGTGACTTGCCTGGATTGGTTGGACTGGGCGCGGCCGCCTATGATATGAATTAGGGTGGTTGGTGTTTTTACTGGATCTTTTTGTGAAGTTTTAGTTTATTTTCCTTTGCTTCATCTGTTTGTAAAATATTGGCTTGACCCAAATAGAGGCAGCCATGTACCCCCGTGTGTTATAGGGGCTATTCAACACATAAAGCATTGGAGAGAGCTCCCTAGGCATGATATGAATGGTGCCTGCCATGTTGCAAACATTATATGTCGCTCAGCGTGGGTAATAGCAAGTGTCTGGATCCTCCTATCCGTTGCTACAAACGTCGCTAAGTAGCGTAGCTAGGGTGGCTCCAAATAACCGCTACCGCATGACCCTCCTTTAGTACTAAAAAAAAATCGGTGATGGTCACTCACGAAATAACTGGTCGGAAAAAGCACAACTCGTGGCTCCAGAAAAACATATTAAATTTGTTTGACAGATTAAAAAAGGTATTGTTGAAAAAATGTTCATGGGCTTAGAAGTATTCATGAACTTCACAAAATTACATTAATTTTAAAAATGACCATCATTTTAAAGGGTGTTCACATAATTTTAGAAAGTTCAAGCATTATTAAAAAATGTTCAAAATTTTAAAGAATAGTTGTGGATTTTATAATTTTTACAAAATTTAAATTGTGGAAGTATATAAAAAATTCCATGAACTGAAAAAGGAGATTAGAATAACCGAAGAAAATCATAAAACGAAAAAAAGAAAAGAAAAAAAACATAAGGAAAAAAGAAAATTCAAAATGAAGAACCAGCAGAAAAACACAAAAAAGTAAACCAAAAGGAGAAAAGAAAAATGATAGAAGTACGCCTCATGACATTTAAAAAAAAGTTTTTTCTGAAAAAAATCAAAATGTTTATACAAGGTGTGTGACATGTAAAAACTGTTCATGTATTTTTTAAAGTTATATGTTTTAAAAAAATCGTACAATGTAAAGAAGTGTACGCGTAATTCAGAAAAAAAATGTTTCATGGCATTGAAAAAAGATACGTTAGATCTAAGCAATGTTCAAAAGTTTCAAAATTATGTTAGTGACATTTCTAAAAAATGTTTAAAAAATTTGAAAACAAGGTCCGCGGAAATAAAAAATATGAATTGTTTCATTAAAGAAAAATCAATGTGCATTTGAAAAATGCTTAACACGTACTAAAACAATGTTCAAAAACATGTATTTGAAAAATGTTAATCATGCATAAAACACATGTTTGATGTCTACGCAAAATGAACATTCTGTAGAAAAACAGACATCTAAACATATATCTGAAAACATGTTAATCATATATTTGAATGTTAATGTCTATAAAAGATATTCCTTATGTATGCGAAAAATAAATAATGTGTAAAAATCAAGGCATGTGTTTACATAAACTTAAAAAAATAAGAAAAGGAACAAAATCCATAGGAAGCGGTGAAAACCAAAGAATGAAAGAAAAAAAGAAGAAAAGGCAAAAAAAACGAAAAAAATCAATGAAAACCAATGCAAGTAGTGAAATCCCAATAAGAAAACCATATAAAGAGCGAAATTTCACGAAGCAGCTATTGTGCCGGTCCAGTAGCTCTGCGCCAGAGGCGTGACGGAGCTATACATTCACCCAATAAGTGAGACGTAGTTCCTCTTATCTCGCGAGCTGCGGGATAGAGCTCTGTCTTGCCTTCAACGGTCGTGTGAATGGGTCAGCCCAACAAGAATATATATTTAAAATGAAAGGTAAATATTTCATGGTATAAAACTTTTTTAAGTGCACAAGCTTTTACATGGCATTAACATTGTGAAAAATATCACAAACATTTTTTGGAAATGCATGAATTTTTTTTAAATGTCACGAATATTAATGATATCAACATTTTTTAAAAATTGTGTTTTTACATGCATTAGAAAATTGTAATACACAGTGAACGTTTTTTGAAATATAAATATTTTTTTAGTATATGTATTAAGAATATATGGAATAAAAAAAAAGGATCATTTTGTCTTGTTATGGCCTGGCACATTTAGGGACCGTCTGAGGCGAGGGAACTCTTTGTATCACCGGAACGACTATGCCTCGCTTCGTGCTAACCACAAGAGGTCTCGGTTGGAGGGGCGCTTCCCGGTCGCGTTTATTGGTTGACCCAAGCAGCTAGTTTGATTTTTTTTCTTCTCTGTTTCTTGATTAATCCCTTTTTATTTTTTGAAAGTATTATAAATACGACTATTTCAATAAATAATTTAAATAATTCCACCATAGATTAAAAAATGTTAACACGGAGTAAATTTTTTATTCTGGCAACTTTTAAATATGTTGATATAATTCAAAATGATGTTCGTGATATACAACAAAAATACTCTTTACAAAATGTTCATGACCTTTTAAAAATATATTTGTACATTATAAGTAAAATTCGTCAAATTTCAAAGAAAATCTTCGTACCATTTAAACAATGTACATGGCATTTTAAAAACTGTTCACACATTTGAATAATATTTTTTGCCATTTTTTCAAATAATTTCCTAAAATGTAGATAATGTCCGCATAATTTTGGAGAATATTTCATATCATTCAAGAACATGTACATCGTGTAACTGAAAAAGAATGTTTAACATGTATGAAAATATATTCGAAACATATATGTGAAAATTGGTCAATGGGTAAAAAAAGAATGTTGCAGATGTATACAACCAATGTACATCGTGTACTGAAAAACAATTAGACATTTATTGAGTGACATTTATATTTTTACAATGCAAGAAAATGTTTGCATAGTTACAAAAACATGTTCCGTGCTATTAAAAAGTTCAATGTGTACTTGAAAAATGTTTAACCTATATATATAATTTACTCAAAATATGTATTTGAAAAATGTGCATCATATATTTGAAAAAAGTTCAAAAAGAGTATCAAAAAAGTGTTAAGATAAGTATTTAACATATATTAGAAAAAGTAAACATCTATGTGAAAAAAGAAAAAAGAAAAATAGAAATAAAACCCCAAAGAAAACTGTTAAAAATACAGAAAAAAATAGCACACAAGATTCTAAAACCTACCGATAGAACCTTTCCAAACTGGTATAAGGGCTATAGTGTTGGCTTGGTCCATTTTGTCAAGTGCCGAAGTCCAGGCCGAGCTACATCTTGCAGTAAGCGAGATATAGCTCTGTTGTTATCTCGCTCGCTATAGCAAGACAAAGCACAAAATCACTAATTAAAGGACACCCCTTTCGAAAGTCACTCCAACTTGTCGCAAACTGTGAGTTTTTCCTATTTCGTAGATTCATTTTTTGAAAATGATTTATCTCTTGAACTGTGCGTCCAAGTCACAGATCGTCTTCATTGTTGGATTTCTCACATCGAGATCTTTGAAACTAAATCTCATGTTAATAGATTTCAACAAAAAAAAATCTCATGAAAAAATTTAGAACATCAAAAACAGGAAACCGAAAGTAAAAAAGGAAATCCAAAAAATAAAAAGAAAACCAAAACAAATAAGCCGAAGCATGGTTGTGCTCCCCCTTTTTTGGGAAGCACAACTGTATTTTTCCCTTTTGCTTTTCGTGAAAGCACATGTTGTGCCTTTACCATTTTGAAAAGCACAACTGTGCTTCTTATGGAAGCACAGGTATGCTTCTCGCTGAAAAGCACCGCTTCCCAAAAAATATGTTTTTCGTCGAAACATTGAAAAGACCAAAAAAACGAACAAAAAAAAAACACGAAAACTCATGACAAAAAATCCCGAGGATGCGCCAGCATCATAGCATGTGGCGGAAGTTGCGCGCACCACTTGACCGTTCTCCCAAACCCCAAAAGTGAGCTATGTGGGAGCCCCCAAAGGGGTACCCGTTTACTAGCTCTCAACAAAGCAACACCCTCTACGGGCGGCCTATAGCAGCGTCCCCAACTATGGACCCTCATTGGCAGTGCCTCGTATCCCTTAGAGCCCTTGCTATGGAGTATTGAGGTGTGAGTACGATATCCTCTCTCTCTTTCTCTCTCACAAATATTGAAATCCTCTCTCTCTCTCTCTCTCTCTCTCTCTCTCTCTAGCAAATGGCAAATATATATAATGTGATTGTCATGGCAATGGTTAATTAATTCCTTACATACCAAGGTGTATAATTGAGTTTGAATTTATGGCTTTTTTATCATTTTGTGCATCTTGAAAATTTGTGGAAACAATCATAGGTGTACATCATTATATGGCATCAACATCTATAAAACATCATGCAAAAATACGAGCTAGTATGCCTTGCCAAAAAAAATCCAACCTATGTTTTACATTGTGGAACGACAACCACTTTTTTTTGTTATGACGAATTTATTATATGTAACTAACAATGTATTTCAAATGCAGATGATTTAAAAACTTATAGAAGGTAGATCGCTATTCTTGTGTTGTTTGTTATTTGTGAAAGATGGCTGCTTTTCCCTAACTTTTACTTAGGACACATTCGATTATCTTAGTCTAGACAAGCACCGAAAAACTGATCCATTTTAGTGGGATATATAGGGCATGCACTTGTTTTTTAGAATAAAACACTTGGGGTTTTACCCCTGGTAGGCTAGGAGTACAATCAGATGAGCTAATTGGTCACATGACCATTGGTTGATGTACCATTTGAAAGTTCATAGAGACCTTTTGTATCTTGGAGATACATTGTTTTTACCTTTTATGTAGTTAGACAATATGAGAAATCATATTATTTCCCTTGATATATCCAAACCGTCCTCAATGGGAAACAAAAACAATCCCTGGAAGTGTTCTTCTGCTCCACAGCTCGAATGCATCCTCCATGAATAGTAAAATAAAAAAAATAGTAAAGAAGATGAAAAATGATGTTATAGCAACAAACATTATTGAATGTTCTACATACGTGCAAATTTTGATGAAGTAAATATTCCTAATGCTATGGAAACAAAGGGACGACGAAATGTGTCGCCGGTTGGAGTCGCTAAGTAACCACCAGCCTAAACAAATGTACGACAACCAACTCTTGGGGTCCCCTCTCTCCATCCAGCCCGGTGTCACAGTCACACTCCTCTCCCCCACATTGCCACGGACAAACCATCTGCTTCCACTTGCCCCTTGCTTGCGAAATCATCAGGTGCCGACATACAAGGGGCACATACAACAGTCGGTATCGGTATGGATCATTTTCACATATGTACAACAGTTGGTATAAAGGGACACATACAACAGTAGTACGTATGTGTCATTTTGACCACCGGAATACCTGTGCAGGATTGCCTGTGAAGCTAGCATGTT
>CBMN010126525.1:64-14940 GCA_000582825.1 Hordeum pubiflorum | reverse complement strand
TGCCTCTCGCGAAAGCAAAACCGTACCTCTCGCGGAAGCAAAACCATGCCTCTCACGAAAAAAAAGCAGAAAACGCGTTATTGCGCGTAAAAAAAATTGTATTTTTTTCATCCAAAAGCTAAGAAAGAACGGTGAAAAACGGAAACATAGAAAAAACCCGAAAAAAACCAAACTAAAAAGCCGAAAACGCGTGCGAAAAAATAAAAAAAACCCGAAGGAAACACTCAAAGCGCAACACGTGGCAGCGGTTGAGAACGCGCCAAGTGACGACGCGTAGAAGTAATCGTTGGGAGGCTTCGAGGGAGTACTCGCTAATTAGTTGCTCTCCGGTCTTCTCGTCTCTTCTCCTCCAGTTCACTCTGGCTATTCCACACCTCCATGTGCCGGGCTGGCCCGTCACGGGCCGAGCACGCGTGCTAACAGGCTGGCCTGTCAGGCACGGCCCATTTGGCAAGGTTTGCACCTCGCAAGAAACGGGCCGACGCCGGGCCGGGCCGTATCCAACACTCCGACTCTCGTAGCCAGCCTTCTCGTCTCTTCTCTTCCACGTCACTCCGGCCATTCCCCACCTCCATTCCCCTCTTTTTCTCCAAAAAAAAAAAAACCTCCATTCCCCTCTTTTTTTTTCGCGAGTTCCGTCCCTCCTCCCCATGGCGGCCACCGCCTACGAGCGCCGCCTGCTCGCCGCCGCCGACCTCGTCCTCTCCGCCGACGGGAAGTCCCAGATCCCCCGCCTCTCCTCCGCCGACCTCGGGGTCACGGCCGACCTCAAGCCGCACCAGCTGGACGGCGTCCACTGGCTCATCCGCCGCTACCACCTCGGCGTCAACGTCCTGCTCGGTCCGTACCCGCTCCTCCTCCTCCTCCCAATCAGTCGCCCCCGTTGACCGCATCCCCCTCTTCATACATACGAACTTCTCCATTAGCGCTCTGCTGTCGCGATTGATTAATCGAATCCCGTTCCGCTCCGTTTCGTTTCGCAGGCGATGAGGTGAGCCCCTTGATTCCGGCCGCTCTTCGGCACACGATTAGCTGGGACGGGACGGCGCAGCTTCGATTCGGCCACCAACGGCGGCTGCTGCGTGTTGAAATCGGGCGCTGCTAACACTTTCAGAGCCACATTTTGCTTTATGTGACAGCTGATGTTTGTGTCTGAAAGTCTGAGTCTGACCGTAATGTGCAGATGGGGCTGGGGAAGACCCTGCAGGCAATTTCTCTGCTGAGCTACCTGAAGATCAAATCCATCGCCCCCGGACCGTTCCGTGTGTACTCTACCTTGTGTAACTTCATTCCTCTTTCAACTTAATAGGTTTCCACGGTATTGTTTCCATTTCATCTCACAAGGGTATGATTCTTCTTTCAGTGGTGTTATGCCCTTTAAGCGTGACGGATGGCTGGTTATCGGAGTTCGGTAAATTCTGTCCCACCTTGAAGGTCATCCAGTATGTCGGGGATAAGGCGCATCGTCGTCATATACGGAGAACGATGCATGAAGATGTCCAAAAAACTTCACATTCAAATGTATGCTGTTTTCTTACAAGTTTGTGCACTTTGTGTCTAAATCTCCCTAAATGTGGGCAACAACACCCATTAGATGTTATATTTGCCGTTCTCTTGTTCCTACATACCCCAAAATATCTTTGTTTGCTTGTTTCAGAGCATTGTTTCTCACTGTACTTCTGTAGGAATTTTTATACATGGCCTATAACTTCTTTATTTTTGACCACTGCAAATAGGAATTACCATTTGATGTGATGCTGACGAGCTATGACATAGCCTTAATGGATCAAGATTTTCTTTCCCAAATTCCTTGGCTCTATGTGGTGATTGATGAGGCACAGCGTCTTAAAAATCCATCAAGTGTATGTAAAACCGCTGCTTCACTATGATTATGGGAGTTGCGGGCTCTGATTAGGAGTTGTATGACACTAGTTCTGCATTTATTTTTCAGGTACTGTATAATGTTCTTGAAGAACGCTTTATGATGCCAAGGCGTCTACTATTAACAGGCACTCCTGTCCAGAATAACCTTTCTGAACTATGGGCGTTGATGCACTTCTGCATGCCTTCAGTTTTCGGGCCCCTAGATGAATTTCTTTCTACTTTCAAGGAAGCAGGGAATTTGTTATCAGGTATTTACCTTAATGATATAGAGTGATTCGCTAGGTGAGATTTTTTGTTCTGTCAGAAAAAACATCTACACAACTTGGCTGTGAGCACCATATACCTCATGTACCACTGTGTTTAATGTTTTTCATTAAGCAGCCACCTTGTGTGCAAACATATGTGGTCTCTTCTTGCTTCATGTTTTATTATATTTAGGTACGGACATGGCGATGTGTTTGCTAAAACTGTTACTCTTTCATCAATGGCCCGGTTATTTTTTAGAGAACACATAAAATCAGAATATACTCCCTCTGTCCCGAAATGTATGACGTTTTTTGACACTTGACACTACGGTAGTGTCAAAAAACGTCCTACATTTCGGGACAGAGGGAGTATATAGTGTCAAAAAACGTCTTACATTTCGGGACGGAGGGAGTACCTTATAATGATTTTTTTGTTTGAAGACAGTGGTTTGATGGGCAGTCCGCTCTTTATGGCAACGAAATGTATTTGTTTTTTTACAAAGAGAAAATTATCACAGTACCATTGAATAGTGGTACAGATCAGAAAACGTATCCAATGTGGGCCCTGGGCGACATGTCATTGATACATTAGATGATATTTCCCTGTTCCCATATACTGGATATGGTGACACAGTTGGCTAGTATAGTCATGTTAAGGATCACAACAAACAAGTAACAAGTTCAAATCACTTCATACCTTAGTGGAGTTTCCACAAGAATAACCCAACCAACTATGGTTGGTGGGGAGCTAGAAATCGAACTTTGGTCATCAGGTAGTGATATAAGGTGCCACAAGCCCACAACGTTTGGCTATGCAAACCAGGTCTTTCTAGTCATCCAAACCAGTTCTGTCAACATCATTAAATTATCTGTGATATCATGTCTTTTCATTTTATTTGGTTTTAAAAACGGCAATATGTTTCTCAACAGGTAGTGAAGCTAATAAAGCAAACAGACAGTTCAAGATCCTTAAACATATGCTCAGAGCATTTATGCTGCGACGAACAAAGGCTTTACTAATTGAGAGCGGAATTCTGGAATTGCCTCCATTAACTGAGCTGACAGTGTCAGTATGACATTATCTAAGCTTCAGCATAACCTTCTTGGATTTTTACCCTTACAGAAGTTCATATGATCTTTACAGGATGGTACCTCTGGCACCCTTACAGAAGAAGATATACTTATCAGTGTTGAGAAAAGAGCTGCAAACACTTCTTTCATTTACTGGTGGATCTTCTCGTCATCAATCTCTGCAAAACATTGTAATAATTATTTTTCTGCCTATCAGCATCTTGTATCTATGTACAGCTCCACAGTATGAAATTATATAGATTTCAGTAGGTGTATCGTCAATGTAATTTTTCATGCTTGCCACCCGTGCTCTTGTAAATGAAATCAGGCTGTTTATTTTTAGCTGGCATAGTTTTACAGTTGATTCGCTTTGCCTCATGCCTAGCTTTGTGAACTCATTATTTGTTAACTACTTATTTGAACTACGAATTATTTATTTATTAAATATTAGTTTGCTTGCAGCAAAAATAAATATTTTATTGAGCAAGACATAAAACAAGATTACATCTCAGTAAAAATGTACTTTGATGTATCTTTACATACCATTTACAGTTTATTTGGTTTGTCAGAGTAGTTAGTTCATATCAGAGTGCTGGGATGTGGGATCTTCCATTTATATCAAGTCATGGCTTTTTGACCTTGTTTTGCCTTTTGAAAGTTAAGCACATTAGAGGCTCTGTATAAATTTAAGTTCCATGTCTTGTTTTTGCAACTCTTATCAGGTAGTACAACTGCGAAAAGCTTGCAGTCATCCATATCTATTCAGTGGTATTGAGCCTGAGCCTTATGAGGAAGGGGAGCATTTGGTTCAGGTCAGTTATAATTTATTTTTGAACAGGACAACTAAGAGCATGTTTAGATTGTGCCTTTTAAACATGGGACTTTGAGAGGAACTATGCAGACCGGTTGTTTAATGATATTTTGTGTGATATTTATTCAGGCTAGTGGAAAGCTCATTGTGCTAGATCTCGTTCTTGAGAAGCTCCACAGGTTAGGTCATCGTGTTGTGCTATTTGCTCAGATGACCCAGACGCTGGACATTCTGCAGGTTTTGTTTTTCTTGAACCATGCTGGCATATAGTGACTTATTTCTCTTATAGTTACGTATGTCCCTTCACTGTAAATAATTGCTTTTGCATCATCCCTTAAACAGGATTTCCTAGAACTGCGTAATTACACGTATGAGCGCCTAGATGGTTCAGTACGTGCCGAGGAACGGTTTGCGGCAATAAGAAATTTCAGCTCTCAACCTACCAAAGGTGTTGTAAGAGATGACAATAATCCAAGTGGAGCTTTTGTTTTCATGATATCAACTAGAGCAGGGGGTGTTGGGCTCAATCTCATTGGCGCTGACACTGTGAGTGTAACTCAAGCTAAAACTATATCTAATCAAATCCAGTTCTCTTATCTATGGATCCGGAGATGGCTTCTTTATCCTAAATGTGTATTTAGTGACCACCAGCAGGCAGTTCCAGACTGATGATCATTCGTCCTTTTTGAAAACTTTGTGTTATTGATCAGTTTTGCTGCTCATTCACATGATTGGTTGCAGGTTATTTTTTACGAGCAAGATTGGAATCCTCAGGCTGACAAACAGGCCTTGCAGCGTACTCACCGCATTGGACAGTTGAATCATGTATTATCAATAAATTTGGTATCGCAGCGCACAATTGAAGAGGTCAAAACTCTGACTTGCGATGCACAGTACTTTCTTGATTATGTCGCTCCTGACTTTTTCTCTTTAATTTGAAATGGTTGCAGGTCATCATGCGAAGAGCAGAGAGAAAACTTAAGCTTAGCCACAATATTTTTGGAGATAAGGATGCAACTGATGGGAAAGGGAAAGATTTCGGAAATGAAGCTAATGACATGCGTTCTATTATATTTGGCTTACACCAGTTTGATCCCGCGGATACAGCTGCAGAAACGATTAACGAGGAGACACTAGCAAAATTGAAATCAATGTCAGAAAATGTCATCAAAATGCGTACTCATGAACCTTCAGAAAAGGATGACCGAGCATTTGAAATCAATCCAGATTTGACTGACGGCAGCGGGGCTATGATTACAAGAGCTTGTGATTCTATTAGCATTGATCCAGGGGTTGACGAAGCTGCATACCTATCCTGGGTAGAGAAGTTTAAGGAGGCTTCACATTCTATTGAAGATGTCCCAGTTGAATCAGAAAGGCAAAGACCTGCACCTGAAGATAAACTCTTGAAACGTGAAGCTAATAAGAAAAAGGCTGAAGAAAAGAGATTAGCCAAATGGAAAGATTTGGGGTACCAGACATTAGGGGTCAAAGTTCCTGATAACATACCAAATCAGAATATTTCTGACTCAGGATCCGTCCAACTTGTATATGGAGATTGCACTGATCCATCAAAAGTTTGCGCTGCAAAGCCTGCCATTATATTCAGGTTTGTTTTTTAAGGGAAGAAGTTTGATTAGATTATTTGGCGAAGTCCACTACCCCTTGCTAGAATTCTTGATGGAACTGTAGTATGTTATACGCTATTCCTTTATAGAAGGCTCTGAGATTTGAGATCAGGTTTTAAACTGCTTAACTTGAAATGCGCAATTTAAATTTCTTTGAATTCCTTCCAACAGTCCTTAGTTTCTTCTGAACCACACTTTGTACTAACGAATCAAATGCTGGTGCAGTTGTGTAGATAATTCTGGGACATGGGGACATGGAGGAATGTTTGATGCTTTGACTAGTCTCTCAACAGACATTCCAGATGCTTATCATCGTGCTTCTGAAGTCGACGATCTTCACATGGGGGATCTTCACTTGATTCAACTAGATGGTTGGTTCTTACGCTAGCTCCGCTTATTTTCACTTCTTTATGACAAGCATATCATACTTAACTGCTACTTGAATGCCTGAAAATAACATTGGTACTGATGTTTATATGCTCACTGTACTGCTCGCATTGATGATGAACAGTTATCTTCCTCTAACCTTGGCAGGATTACTAATGTAAATCAAATCCAAGTTGTGCCATTTCTTATATGCCAAACATAATCACATTAACTAGTTACTAATTGACCATCAGAGATTTGGCATTATGATATATGATATTTTCGACAAGTGACAGCCCGTGGACTCGTTGTTAGTGGTGTATATCTTCTCTGTTAGAATGCTTGCTAAAATAAATCAAGCATACTGCAGTGTTGCTGTCCACGATAGATCACATATCTAGTTACCAATTTCACGTAGCACCACAAAATTATATGATTTAAGGACAGAATCATGTTCAGCACCTTTTCATGTATAGGAGTTCTGGCTTATTTGGTTAGTCTGCAAGTCCACTGCAGGGGGTTTACATTGAAATAACAATGATACAATCCTGCAAAAGCTATATCATGGTAACCTGAATTAGGTAGACTTTGGATGTATTTGCAGTCCACATTGGTTTTGTGGGGAGTGTGCCATAGGCCACGAGCATCTTATGTTAGTATAAAGTAAATCTGAGTTCGTTCATTTGCATTCGAATGTGAGTTTAGACTATATCTGTCTGCGTGGTATCTAAAGTGCATTGAAATTCCATTGCTATATTAAAAATATGCCTTTTAAAATGTTTGTGCATCTATGGAAGCTTCACCTTCAAGTGTATTCACCTTTTTTAAATGTAGTCCACCGTTACTTGAGCTAGTTTTTTTTTCACTGCCTCTGTATCCTCTGTAGAATTTACATTAGTTTTATAAATCATCATAGTATACAGTGAGTCCAAACCGTTGTATTTCACTGCATTTGTATCGTCTTTGCAGAAGCCAACTGTAGCCGGAGTTTGGATGCACCTCTATGGGTGGCACTAGCTGTTGTGCAGTCTTATAATCCGAAACGTAAGATTCCAAGAAGTGAAATCTCAATGTCTGACTTGGAGCTGTGTTTGTCAAAGGCGGCCTTCTCGGCTGCTCAGCGTTCTGGTATCAATTCCTTCTTGACTTATTAACATTAGAAACTTGAGGTGTATCTTTGAATCATGACATTACAATGCTACCGTGTTTTTTCACCCGTTCAAGTTTGCTGTTTACATCTTAAATAGTTTGAACGATTACTCTGTAGCAAGACATATTGGGTTGAATTGTTTGTGGAGTAAATTTAGTTTAGTTCTGAAACCAGCTCAATTCAGTTGGACCAAATTTATTCAGTAGCTCATGAGGTGGTGTGACTGGTGATAATAGACCAGTAATTACAGCATTATCGATTAACTACTTTCATCCTCTCGAGCAGAGCTGGCCAAACGGGCCAGGCAAACAGGCCAGCCCGCGAGCACGCCGCCACGCCCTGCCATGGGCCAGGCACGGCACGGGCTAAACGGGCCGGGCCCGGCACGCGGCACGCCCTGGGCCGTGCTTGGGCTGCTAGGTTGAGCACGCGGGCCAGCACGGCACGGCCCGTTTATCTATTTTATATTTTTTTATATATGTATATATACTTAATATAGCCCAGTAGGTAAAAATATGCAAGAAAAATAGCCCAACAGGCCAAAAACGAGATGGGCCTACGTGCCTGGCATGCCAACGGGCCGGCCCGATTAGCACCTGGGCCATGCTTGGGCTGCAGGCTGCAGCACGCGGGCCAGCACGGCACGGCCTGGCTATTAAACGTGCCACGGCGGGCTGGGCTGTGCCAGGCACGATTACGGCGGGCCGGGCCGTGCCGGGCCGGGCCGGCCCGTTTGGCCAGCTCTTCTCTCGAGCAGTAACAAGCTCTACATCATCGGAAAAAACAAGATCCACATTTGTGTTTTCCAATGTGATTTAGTCTAGTTAGTTTATCAAGCTCACCTTAATTTGTTTCCGTTTATTTACCTGAAGCGAGTATCCATATGCCCCGGATTGGTCAGAGAAGTGGCTCCCAGCGATCAGAGTGGTATACCATAGAACGCCTACTCAGGAAATACGCATCGCTTGATGGCATCGAGATTTTCGTGTATGCGACAGTCTCACTTCATTTTTGTTATTAGTTTTTCATTGCTAAATGCTTGCCACTGAATGAATAATCATCACTGTTTTCTGGTAACAGGTACTACTTCCGGCGACCAACCAGGCAACAGCCAGACTCAGATTAATCCTTGTCCTTTTTAACAACTCAGCCTAGCTACATGTAGCCGAGTATGTAGGGATGTTCCTGGTGTAACCTGGCCACAAAAACAATCAGGGACCATGGATGTAGCATATATGTAACCTTTGCTTGTTCTGTAGCTCGATTGACTGGATAGCTGAACCGAATGAACTTACTACGCAGTTTTATCCGGCTGTTGATCAAAGGGTATCTTGTATGTGTCATTGTTAAATATTGGAACCTTTAACTTCAGTTTGCATTTTGGGAGCTGACCCTGTTTGCATCCTTTTCAGTAGTTGGGTCCAGACCAGACCATTGTGTTTGTGATGCCATGGTGATGAGGCAAGTAAGCAAAAATATGCCTGTTGCTGCATATCTTATGATCTGGCACGAATGCTGTTTTCAGGTTGACAAGTGACAACTGATTCATGTTTGATTGATGCCAATCGGATGATGTGATGTTTCTCGCGACAACAGGTACCTCACTGTTTATCCATTAGTTAGTGGCGTTTCAGTTAAGAGTTTTTAGCTAGTCTTTTGTAGTGCAAACCCTGCTCATACTGATCGACTTGTTCATACTAGCTACATGCTTATTTTTAGTCAAATAGCTAGATGTTTCTACGTGACATCAGGTACCCCACTGTGATGATTGACCTGTTCATAATAGCTAGATGCTTAATTTGAGTCAAAAACACATGCAAGATTCACACAAGAATCTAGATTGTTTATACCGATAAATTACAAATATATCTCTAGCTAATAACATAACAATAATGTACACACTGCAGAAAATAAATAATCAAAACTAAAACCGCATACCCAACATTGGGGTGTACGGAAAATATTCGTATTTTTGTTCCAGATAACTGACGTTATACATTACATTTGTTGTTGCTATGGAACTCGCCTACCCAACATGGCATGTACGGAAAATATTCGCATTTTTGTTCGGTACATGTGAAGCCTTCAAAAAGATTATAACATGCTGGGTGCATGTTGCCTAAGCATTCAACCCTCGAGCTATTCAAATGGTAGGCATGAACTGTAGCATCCCAGGTATCTTTCGTGAAGCTGCTCAAGAATATAATCTCTTTGAACGGGTGAAATCCAAGTACATCACATCCATGGCGACGCTCTTCAGCCATGTCCATGATGTTGTCTACACCGTCATTGTCAGAGTCCCATTCAGTTTTTTCTTGGACTATTGCTTTCTTCTTGACTTTTGGAAGTAGAGAACGAAAGAATTCATAGTTAATGTCTTGTAAGACCCATGCACCATGAACACGCTGATCAGACGCTCGCACACACTTAAGGTCATATTCACCCTTCATCATCCACTTCATCTGGCCATATGATTCATCCAGGATCCAAACTCGAAAGAGATCCTTAATGAACGATGCACAGTACACACCTCTTTTTGATCTTCCTAGATAAGCCCTGGTTGCCTTGTCGGTTGGTAGTTCAATCACACGGTACTTGTCATCGGAAAGAGATATCCTGCAAGGTTAAATCGTTGACTGAAGTTCTAAATAAGTCCATAGAATCGAGTGATCCTTTGATCATGGTAAAACAAGTCGCGGTATCAAATCGGTAATGGAATGATCGAGTATGTATATATATATATATATATATATATATATATACCTCATCACAGCATTAGGCTGGCAGTGGACATAGAGTGCTTGTTGCCAGTAGGCAGCGCCACGTTTGGCCGATGACCATCTGCAGGGGTAATCTTGTCGTGCCTCGGCGACAATCCTTGCAACGTCACCTTCTCTAACAAAAGGCCTCTCCTCCCAATGACCCGACTTCGACGAGAAGACATCCAGGATGCATGTAGATGGCGGCCATTCGGATTTCTCCACGAAGGGGTCTGGTTGGATGTATGTAGATGGCGGCAAATAGGGAATGCTGAACACTTGGTAGTGGGGCGACACGGTGGGATCGAAGGCCAGATACTCGTTGAACCAAAAGGTGGTCCGTTTTGGACGACGCGGAGGCAAAAGATCCCAGCGTCGCGTGGCGGGGTTGACCACGTAGAGCCTGGTCAGGAGGAGGCCATTGCAGTGGTCTCGAACAAGGTAGTCTTCGTCGAACCCTTCGCCTACCTCGTCGAAGGGGTACCTTGGGGGAGGCAAGAAGCCGAGCTTGGTGTTGACCGGCAAGGGAGAGGGGCGGGCGAAGAAGTCCGGGAACGCGTGGGAGTCGAACTGGATGAAGATGCCGGCGAACGAGAGCGGGAGCAGGTCCGGGCGCAGGAGGCGGCGCTCATCGATGGTGCGGCACCAGGCCTTGCGGACGCACCGCGACACGGCGAGCCAGCGTGGTGGAAGATGGCGGAGAGCGTCGTCCGGTAGGTCGTCCATCGATCTCTCGGGCTGGAGCTGGATGTGCTGGCCGGTAGTATCTAACATGGAACAGCTTCTGATGGAAAAACGATGTTACCTATATATGCAGGAAGCCCGGTATGTCGTACACAAACAAATTTCCTCACGGCCTAATTAAACGTTTCAAGATTCGTGCTCTAGCCATTATATAATTTTTTGGAGGTACCAAAAATAATATTTTGACACTACTTATAGAGGCAAAAGTTACCAGAAATTTGTAGCACTCCATCCGAACATCCTTGTTTTTTGAAGAAAAAAATACACACCATATTTTTATATTCCCATTATTTTGTTTATTACTTATGTTGTTTATTTGCGTCCGTAATTATTATGTCCGTTTGATTTGTTTAGTCGTACCCGAAATTAATTTTCTCATCTTTGTTCTTCAACAACATTTTAGTTCTAGAGATCTCTAGGCATCGGTTATAGGTGAAATGTCATATGCTATATATGGTTTCATTCGGATGGTGAAAAAAAATACAGTCTTGAGGTGAAAACTGTACAAATGGTTCATGATATTAAGACTCTAAATTTATTTATTATCCTTTTTCCCTTTTCAAGATTGATTCTTTCTTTAATAGGTGTGATCTATGTTGTTTGATGTACGTTCCAGTTGAGTGCTTAAAATATGTTGCTGCCGTCAAAATTTTCTCTGAGATATCGAAGCTGATCATGCTATGGAGGCACAGGGCCAGAAGCGAGCAGGATAAGACTATAATGAGGGATTATGCCCATATTTTCACTACAAATGTGTAATCTCTGCACTTCCTGTTGTCCCTCCCCCCTCCCCCTTCTCCCTTTTTTTCACTACATGGCTTGGTGATGGCCTGCTGCACATTGTGTGCAGCGCTTGAATCACCTTCATGTAATTTGACCATGGTCATCCGGGAACGGCCCCGTTTTGAATGCATAAGGTAGATCACCATCTACCTTTTCTTTCAAAAAAAAAAATATGTTGCTGCCTGAGCTTCGTTGGAGAGGCCATGTACGGTGGCATCATCGACGACGTTGCTCATAGGCCTAGTAAAGTGGATCAAAGAACTGCCACTTTTTTTGGAATGATTAGTGCCATGATAGGAGTGACTGTGGAACCGAGCAAGGAGCAGAAGATGACTTCGTCATATCATCTACGGTGACAAAGTTGCAAAAATGATTTATCCCCGTCTGCTGAATTTACATGGTGACGCCTACCTTATAAGGCAAGATATATTGCACATTACTAGTGACAACATAACCATTATCAATAGCACTTGCAGTCGCAACAGAAAAAAGAAAACAATGCTTTCCACAAGGTTCTTCTAATTTATATGTTCTTAGAGAACTCACCCATACAACATGGCTTGTACGGAAAATATTGGTATTCTCGTGCTTGGGTGTTCCATGACTCAAAACTATCATAATGAGTTGGGCGCATGTTGCCTAAGCATTTGACTCTCGAGCTATTCAAGTGATAAGCGTGTACGGTAGCCCTTCATTCTTTTCCCCGGAAGCTGCTCAGGAAGAGAATCTCCTTGAATGGATGAAATCCAAGTACTATGTTGCATAAACCGCCATTCTCTTCAACCACATCCATGTTGTCAGGAACGTTGTTATTGTCAGAGTCCCATACGAATTCCTGTTCACCTAGTGCTTCCCTGCTGACTTCCGGAAGTTGACAACGAAAGAACTTGTAGTTCATGTCTTGCAAGACCCAGGGACCATGAACTCGTCGATTGAATGCTCGCACATGCTTGAGGTCGTATTGTCCCTTTAACACCCACTTCATTTTGTCACACGATTCACCGAGGATCCAAACCTTAAGGCCCGTTCTTCTACTGGTTGATGCAAATTACACACCTTTTTTTAACCTTCACAACGGAATTATAGGTTGCTAGGGAACTCACCCATAGAACAAGGCGTGTAAGGAAAGTATGTCTAGTCTCGCACTTGAGTGCACGATGGCTCAAACTATCATAATGACTTGGGCACATGTCGCCTAAGCATTCAACTCTCGAGCTATTCAAGTGATATGCATGTACCGTCGCCCTCCATTCTTCTCCTCGGAAGCTGCCCAGGAAGAGAATCTCCTTGAATGGGTGAAATCCAAGTATGTTGCATAAACTGCGACCCTTTTGAACCACGTCCATGTTGTCAATGGTGTTTTCATTATGGGAGTCCCATTCGAATTCCTCTTCACCTAGTGCTTTCTTGTTCACTTCCGGAAGTTGACAACAGAAGAGCTCGTAGTTAATGTCTTGCAAGACCCAGGGACCATGAACTCGACTATTGAACGCTCGCACGGGCTTAAGGTCGTATTGTCCTTTTAACACCCACTTCATTTCATCACATGATTCATTGAGGGTCCAAACCTTAAGGCCATCTCGAGTGGTTGACGCAAAGTACATGCCCTTTTTCGATCTTCCGAGATAACCGAGGGTATCCAGTGGTGCTTTAATCACACGGTATGTATCATCGGTTAGAGATATCCTTCAAAAAGTTGATCATTGGAAAATACGTTAAAAAGATATCTGGATAATCAATAGAGTAACCCTTTAATTAAGGTACAAATATAAGTGTTTGACATATAAAACTAGTAATGGACTGTACATACCAAGTAGATACCTCATGACAAAGATGGTTTGGCAGTACACATAAAGTGCTCGTCGATAGTAGACGCCACCACAAAAATTGGGCCAGCCGTGGCGCATCTCAGCAGTAGACCCCACCACAACACCTTCTCTAGCGAAAGACCTTTGTTCCCAATGACCCGACCTTGACGAGAAGACATTCAAGATGCATGTGGATGGCGGCCATTCGGATTTCTCCACCAAGGGGTCTACTTGAGCAGTACCGCGGTCGGCCATACCGATGTAGACACTCGTCTCGTGCAAGTAAGGGATGCTGAACACCTGGTAGTGCGGTGATATTGTGGGATCAAAAGCTAGATACCTATCGAAACCATGGGCGATACCCATGGGGGTCAAGGTCCGGGCGAGGAGGCAGACGATCCCAGCGCCGTGTGGCGGGGTTAACCACGTAGCTGTTGAGCAAGAGGAGGCCATTACAGTGGCCTCGCACGAAGTAGCCTTCATCGAAACCATCCCCTATCTCGGTGGAGCTGGAGACGACCGGAGGCATGAAGTCGCGAGCTTGGCGTTAACCGGAGAAGACGAGGGGCGGGCGAAGAACTCCGGAAACGCGTGCTCCTCGAACTGGATGAAGATGCCGGCGAGCGTCGATGACGCGGCGCCAGGAATTGCAGACGCACCGTGATGCGGCGAGCCAGCGCGGAGGACGTCGGGCAGCACGTCATCGGGTAGGTCGTCGTCTTCGCGAGCTTGCAGCCGCCGGCGTTCCATCGATCGATGCCCAGATGTTTTGTCCGATCTGGAGCTTGGATGCAGTGGCGAAGCCACGTTGTCGCTGTGTAGTCAGGACTTTGGCAAGCTAAAGACCCCATGTATACCTACTCAGCTGCTAATATAAAATTCTGGAAATTGACTACAAGGCCCACTTGTCATTTGTATTGGGTAACGTTGGCTGGCCGAAAGAAGCAAACTAGAAATGGAATCCCTAAACAACTTCCCAGGTTGTCTGATCTCGTAATCCCGTGATTTATCATTCCACTGTTGGATTTCTCCCTATGTAACCCTCTCCAAAATGAGGTGCGATCTATGGTATGGACGTGAGGCACATCAACCTCCGGCAAGCCCGCAGCGACGTGTGATGCACCATCAGTCGTCATCCGACACCTGGATAAGACCTTTCCTCTTGTATGTTCTATCTTCCCCTTTTAAAAAAAAAAATCTATCTTCCGCCTCTTCTAATTTTCTTCTCTCCTGAAGAAAAATAGGAACTAGGAAATACGAGATTGTTGCATATTGTCAGATATCATTTTTCCAACTAATATTGCTATATGCATACCTATCAAAACAAAACATGGACGATCAAAAAAGGCCTGCTACCATAAGTTTATACTAAAATTTTCTATTAATAAAATCTTGACATCACATGGATTGGATCCTAGCTGGCACCGCCACTGCTTGGATGTGCCGGCCAGTACAGCTGGATGCATAGACGGAAGAACAATGCGTCCTATATACCGTACGTATATACACCACAAAGAGAAGTAAAGAACCTAGAGTCCAGTTTCTTTTTTTCTTCATGATATAATGCGTGTCTTATTCATATCATAAAGATCATAATATAATGACCAACTGTAGGAGATATGCCCTA
>CBMN010125810.1:0-10068 GCA_000582825.1 Hordeum pubiflorum | reverse complement strand
CTTAATAGTGTGGCTGCCCTAATGACTCAAAATGAAATATAAAAGCCATAATTAAATGCTCATTTTTTCCTTTTTGAAATGCGGGTGCGGGTGGGGTGGGAGGGTCCAACCATGCATGCTTTTCTTTATGATCAAGCGACACTGATCATAAACTGAAGCATGTGGTTAGAACACAAATAATGTAGTCATTAACACCAACAAAAAATAAGGTTCACCTATTTCAGGCCTAGAGGTTCCGAGGTAACTTCGAGTAACCTTTGGGATTTTCTAGGAAGTTACGGCTCGACATGCCCGTCTTGCCCGGAGGTTCCGGGGTGGCTCTGGGCAACCTCTCGGATGTCCAGAGAATTGCAACGTGTGACCAGGAGGCTCTAAGTCCTTGGTCTCCTTCATGGTGTTGCCTTGGGGCACTTCTTTACTCCCGATCCAACCCCTTGCTCCTTGGCAACACACCCTTCTCATGGTTTTGTCTTGGGACACTTCCTTCTGTGCTAATTTCTTTGTACCTAAGCACACGTAGAGTTCTAAATTGAGGTAGTAGCCATGTCTAATTCAAATGGATATGAAGCTCAAATAGAAGCGAAGTCACCTCGGTTTATATGGCGCATGCACATGCCCCTCTCATGGGTCCACTAGGAGCTTAAGGACTTGGGTGAGTTATGGGATGCCCTACATCAGAGAAGGGTGTGTTGTTAGGGAGACGACAAGCGAGGAAATAGGTGTGGGAGGAGGGACGGAGGGAGAAGAAAGCGAAGCTACAGGCTCCTGCTCCCCACGGAAGGAAACAACGAGGTGAATCGACCGGTGGAGGGGGAGAGGACGATCCATTGTCTGGTCCATGTGCTACATGGACCCATTAGCCAGTGACACAATTCGGAGGATGCCCTTAAAACGCTCCTTATTGCTGACAGGTGAGGCTTACGAGCAAACAACTATGGGTGTGTCTAGGCCACATCTAGATGTGACATAGTTATTGCACAAATAAATGACTAAACCAAGCATAAAAAAGGAAAAAGAAAAAAAAAAGAAAATATCCACACGAATCTTTGATCAATGATATATGATTTAGATATGTAATACTTATGTCACATCTAAATGTGCTTTAGCAAAACCGAACAACTATTATAAAAAATGTTCTTGTATTATGGGACGAATGAAGTAGATAGGAAAGAAAAGTAGAGAAAACAGACGCACGGAGCGCGCTTCCTCCCTCCCCGCCTCCACATTTCGAAACCCGAAATCCCAAAACCCTCGTCCGCTGCTCCATCCATTCCGGCAGCGGCCGCCACCCGTCACGATGAATCACGGGGACCCTGGACACCGCTGTAGGTGTTCCCATGGACCACGGTGTAGCGGTGCGCCGCCCCAAGAAGGCCTCGCGGCGGCGGCCCTGGACACCCGTGTGCGGCCCTTGCCCATGGGCGCCGAGGCGGAGGCCATGCTGCGGCAGATCGGCGCGTACACGCCCAACCTAGACGCGCACACGGTGACCCTCCTCTCCTGCGTCCACTCCGTCCTCCCTCCTCCGCCCGTCGTCGCCAACCACGCCGCCCTCTCCGCCCTCCTACCCCCGCCCCAGGACGGCGGCGACGACCGCATCAGCAACCTCCCCGACAAGCTCCTCCGCGACATCGTCTCCCGCCTCCCCATCAAGGACGGCGCGCGCACCGCCGCGCTCTCCTGCCGCTGGCGCGGCGTCTGGCGCTCCGTGCCGCTCGTCCTGGTCGACTCCGAGCTCCTCCCCGTCGGAACCGGCTCGGGCCTGCAGGTCGCGCACGCAGACGCGCACCGCGTCGCCTCCGCCGTCACCCACATCCTCGACGCTCACCCGGGCCCCTTCCGCTGCGTCCACCTCATCTGCAGCTTCCTGCACGAGTGCCCCGACCTGCTCGCGCACTGGCTCCAGTTCCTCGCCGTCAAGGGCGTCCAGGAACTCGTCCTCGTCAACCGCCCGTGGCCGCTCAACATGCCCATCCCTCCCACCTTCTTCGCCATGGCAACCCTTACCCGCCTGTACCTTGGCGTTTTCGAGTTCCCTGACACGAGGACCCTCCCGCGCGCCGCGTCATTCCCACACCTCCGCGAGCTCGGCCTCTGCTGCGTGCAGATCCTGAGGCGGGAGGACATGGACTTCGTCCTCGCCAGGAGCTAACTTATGTGGTCTTTGTCTCTACTGTTATGTGTTATGTGCACTATGTATCATTTGCATCATACATGCTCAGTTCACATAACTAGGGATTCAGATCCAAGTCGCGTAGATCAGAAGCGATTTGTATTCGAGTTGCCATCTATGGTAACAACTGAAGGACCAAGCCAACATATCAGTGTATCCAAATAAGTCTAAACTTGATGGGTGTTGTCAACCGCGGGACATGCAATGGTTATGGATTCGAGTACTTGGTAACAGGTGAAAGCAAGTTCATTAGAACAAATCTTGCTGCCATTGAGAGCAAGATGACTCTACTGCATCAATGAAATATATTCTACAAGACCAAATCATAAAAGTAACGAAATATGAGGGTTAACACGATAGAACAGCATCTGATATATTATGGAGAACAAGGCTGATAGTTTGAAGGATGACACGTTTACACCGTGCTAGCCTGCCATGTGAGCCACTGAGACTACGAAACAGCAAACCCTTTTTCTTTTCTGTGGTGGTCACTATATTGGTAGTATATATGATGATCAGCATTGCTGCTACTATGCAAAGGGATCGTTAGTTGTGTGCTTCGACAGGGATCTCTGTGGGGTTGAGTCTTGATGCCTCAGAGACCTTACAGGCGATGCTGGTGCTTCGGCTCGCCGTATTGCTGGCCTTCAAAGAACTCGTTCAGGAGTTTGTCCACCAGTTCGGGGCTGTACCTGATGTACTTCAGCGGATTCTTGCCGCTCCCGACAAGATTGCTGCATGGCAAAATTGGTAGTACAGTAGTTATTATTAAGTACTCCCTCTGTAATGAAATATAGGACCTTTTATATCACTACTTTAGTGATATAAAAGGTCTTATATTTCTTTACAGAGGGAGTATATCAGAACAGCTAAGATCATTCTAAGTTGGATGGAGTCCTGGAGAAGATAAGGAAGTGTTGTTCTCCAAAGCATACAGTTTTGGGGCCCACCCCATCAGTTAACCATAAATGATGGGTGCTTTAGAGGACAGAAAAAATAGAGTACATCATATGGTCCTTTGTAATTCTGGAACTGAAATCATGTTCTATAGCCGATTAATCAATTCAATGGAAGCTAATGGGTGGAGTTCAGCACAACAACTAAAAATCAATAGGAGATCATGCAAAGTGATTTGTGCGGTGACGTACCCAAAACGTTTTATGAAAGATCGATAGGCTGGCAGCAGAACCTCAGCTATAGCAAGCCTCAAGGATTCACGCAATTCTTGATCAGGTACAATCCATAGAGATTGCTTCGCATGAAGCTCTTCAAATTGCGTATTGAAAGCTTTAAACCTGCCATGGCAAAAGCCTGTAGTCTTAGGGCTAATAATTCTTCTATCATGATTATCCCAAGCAACAAACCAAACTGCCAAGGTACTGACCGTTCTTTGATCACAGCTCTTGAAACTCCGCTACTGTTAAGGTCTGCTGGTGTCGACGAACCAGTGCTGCCTGGTGCACCTTGTACGGAAAGTGCCTGAAGAACCTGAAAGATATAAACAGAAGCAGTATTCAGCTGTTAGTTGATATACTCCAATCATGTAAATACAGCACGGCAATGATGTTAATTACTGAAGCACAGGACATGGAAGAGAACATTGCCAAGCAAAGATATATACTAGTATCCATAGTAAAGCAATGTTCTCTGCAGTTCAGCATTGTCACATGTTTTTGTTGCAAAATTGAGTTGAATTAGGACTGGAATATCACCAAAGAACTAGCCATGGACAGGGGTGCATGGAAGCTTGCTATCCATGTGCCAGAAACATGAGTTGTGACTAAAGGCTTTGTTGTTGTTGTAAGACAAAGTGTGTACTAGAGGTACAAAAGGAATCCACAGACATTGACTCTTACTATGGTTTGGCTTCACAAAAATTCCTATTGGGATGTAAGCAACTGAACTTGACACCAAAATGCAGGCAGGTGGAGCACAACGTTGATGTGTCTAGATTTGGTTCGTAGGTTTGTAGACATGACATGCAGGCCGATTCCAGTGCACCGGGCTGTGGTGACTGGTGAGAAAGTTATGGGGGTAGGGTTGAGAGAATAGAGAGGATATAGAACAGAGAATTGGAGAGAGTCATACATACTCAAGTTAATAGAAGATATAAGGTCCCTTATCCTTTCCTAATATGACAACACTTCCTAATGTGCCATAACTCCCAATTCTCCCTCAATTGTAATCCTAGTTCTGGCCAGACTCTTTTCCTAGCTGAATTCCTCCTGGACGGTATTATCTTGGATGCCGGATTTTGGAAGCCAATGCCGATGTTAACATAGTTTTTACGGTGTCCACAACAATTATACCCTCATAAGTGCGAACAAACTATGATATATTAAACAGGTAGCTCTCCATATTGTTTTCACATAAACTACCATGCTAATCACGAAGGAATTACTAACAGCAAAGGGTTAAACAGACAATATTGTGGTAAGGTAAAGATATCCATACATGATACATGTAACATCATGCAGCCAAAAAGAAAGGGGATATGGTGTGCGCAATCACTGGAGGGTTCAATGATCCACTAACCTTTGCCCAAGCCACACGTTTGTACTGATTGGCATTTTGCTGCACAATTCTACGATGCCTCTGAATCCAGTCATCGCCAAGTATATCCTTTGCTTCTGATCTGTGGCAAGACAAGAGATCACTAAGTGAGCAGATTACCAGATTATTCTAGGATGCATTATCTATGGTAAAAAAAAAAACATACCTGCGAACAGATCTAACCATATAGTGAACATTATTCATAAGAAATAAGTGAGTCAGCGCGGGATCCTTATATTGTTTGGATTTTCCATCTAGGTTATTCTGTAGTGCTTGCATTATCCTCGTAGTAACAACAGCAAGCTGAGATTCTGTCTCAGTACCAGTTTCGAATTCCTGAAACAGAAGCTTCAGCGTCGACTGATAACTGTTCATATGAAAATACCATTTGTTAGCGTGCTATTTGAATAACAGTAGCAGGAAGGCTACCAAGTTAGTTTTTTCTTAGTTGACAAATGAATAAACTAATACAAAAGAACTAAATACAAGCCAAAGACATAGTAGAAAGTGAATATGCAAACTATTTTTCTCGTTCACAACTCTGTATAGTTATCAACAGAGTGCCTGCTACGATATTGGCAATGAAAATTGTTTCCAAGACCACTAGCAGACAGGCTTTATGCATACTTTCTCTTTAGTAGAGATGAAGTTCAGAATAATTCTTGAAGGATATGAACATATTGCCCCAGAGTTAATTCATCATGGTTAGCATATCTTACTCAGATTTTTGCAAAATTACTGTTCTACAGATGCATAAATTGACTACTAGATGAAGAGGGGAATACTTACTCAAATAGGAATTTAACATAATTAATCACATAGCTTGTTAGAGGATGCACAGTTCCATCTTGAACGATAGTCTTTGAAGCATCCTTTTCAACTGCCTCCTCAAAATCAGCGAAGGTTTCTTGAGCAGTTTGTGCCAAGCGCTTAGTCAAACCCAATGCAGCCTCTCTCATCTCAGAGCAAGCCTTTCCTTCGAAAACCAGCTCAATCTGATAACAAGTTCAAACAAAGACGGTGCTGAAATTTGGTAGTGCTCACCAAAAGCATCATAGCATAAGTTGAAAACAAAACAATAATGACATGAAACCCCATAAATAAATTCTGCAAGTAGAAGAAATTAAGCATTTGGGAAGGAAGGTACAGTAAATTACTCCCTGAATACCTCCGATTGAAGTTCACGCATTACTTCGTACATGTCTAGCAATACAAACAGCTTTTCAGGAGACCTTTTGCTTTTAGCAACAGCATCTCCAAAGCTGAGAAGAGTCACGACGCTATTTGTTGCCATTTCTGCAAAACATTGGTCCTTGTTAAAGTTGACACCATCAAAAATCTGATCGCAGATTTTTCTTTCTCCTGCTAGTAGTAGTTTAACCTGTTCAAAAAGCATAATATATTAGGATGATTTTTTGTTTTAAGTCCAAACTAGCACACACAATATCGGCCTGTTCACAGAAGGGCCCTCACCGCAATACGCATAAACTGTATCCAGTTTCCAATCTTAGCCTCCAAAGCTTCCCATTGCATCTTTTGTACGTCATCTTTAGTAAGCTTTTCTACTCCCAGCTTCCGAAGGCTCAACTCTAGTGCTGAACCACGGGACTCTCTGAAGAAAGAGGATAAATTTAACTTGACTTTGCACAAGGTGTTAGGAACTCAGGAGACACTGGACGGAAATCAAGAAAGGAAGTAGAAAAAGGAAATAGATTTGGAAACCATAATCTAAACATACCTGTAAATTTTGTAGCATGACTGTTGATTTCCACCCTGAACCAATTGCTGAGCTATGTCATTCATGAGTGGCAGTATTCTTGGAGGAACTAGTGTCGGGGTCCTGTATACAGCAGTTTCCAAGCCTTTGGATGGATGGTCAGACTGGTTAGCGTCCCCACCCTCAGAGTCGTCTTTTGATGGCCGCAGAGACTTGGGTAGACAATCAAAGAGACGATCAGGCTCAATTGGTTTGCTGAAAGAACAGATAAATCATTGTAAACAACATTTATGTTATTGACATAAGAAACAAACATTCATGTAGTTCTGGCATGAGTCTACAATAAGAATGACTATCTTACCTGTACGTACTCATCAGCTGCTTAAATTCTTCTTCGATCTTCAGAGAAGACTTCGCTAACAGACCGTTGACGTGATTCAGAATTCCTTCACTGCTTCTGAAGTTCTTATTCGAGGAAAAGAAGCGGGAGATTCCTTTCAGCATATCCACTGCCTCCAAGTAGCTCTCCAAATCCTCATGGGGACCTCTTAATATCGTTGCCTCGGCCTAAAGTTCGAAAGCAATGTTTACGCAAAGTTAGTAAGTTCCCAAAAATCAAAGCCTTTTGCAAACAATCATATTCGCAATGAGCTCAGATAGCTATCATTTCCATTCCTTCTCTTTCTGCGAGAAATCACTGTCATTTTCACATAACAAGATGATCTAGAAATGACAACTCTTGATAAGAAATGAAACAATCATCTACAGTGACCCAAATTAATGACCTAAAAGTGCCAAACCATATCACTCACTGGATCTTCAAAATCCAAAGAACAAAAATGTACGAGTGGTATTATCTTAATTAGGAATAAAAGAAAACCATATTTGTTTCAATGACGGCAGTGATGATTGAATTTAGCATGGTATACCCCACACAACAAATATCAAATACCGCAACAAATTTTAATCATTGCAACCACCAGGCGCTCATTTGGCACATTTCAATTCCCTACAGATCCATAAAACGTCTTCCAACAACAACAAAAATCTAGTAACAAATTTACCACCACATCCAGGTAAAATGTTTGAAATTTCGCGGTGGGACGGTGTTCATTTACCCGACGGGCAAGGTCGAACTGGGAGAGGATGGCTTCGCCGGCCTTGAGCGTCTTGTCGATGTTCTCGTGCGCCATCCGGATCGCATGCGTCCTCACCTGCATTTCCCCCCGAGAAAAGCGAACCACGTCAGTGGAGTGGACGCGAAATCGCCGTGCGAATCAGACGGGGATGGCTCGAATGCGAAGGAGGAAGGGACGCGGGACCTGCCTGGGTGGGGCGCATGGCGGCCTCGAGCGCGGAGAGGCGGTGGTCGAAGGAGCCGAGGATGGCGACCATGCCGTCCGTGTTCCCCTGGCTCTTGTGCAGCGAGTCGCGCAGCATGGTCGCCCGGCGCGTCAGCGCCTCCATCGTCCGCGGAAGCGCCGACACCGCCATCGCTCCCCGGAGTCTCTCCTCGCGGATCACGCGGTGCACTCCCTCCGCCCTCCGAGGCCGGCCCGGGAGATCTGGAGCGGGCGACGGGAAATGCGTGCGCTTCGAACGCGCGCCGTCGCCCGGAAAGATCCTTCTGGAAGCTTCTGGAAGGGCCGCGCAGAGGAGGAGAAGAATGGTTGGCGGGAAGGAAGGGCGGAGGAGCGCGATTCGGTGGGTGGGGTCGTCGGCGACGACGTGGTTGTGTCGCCGCGGGGAGGAGGAGAAGAATGGTTCGAACGCCCCCCTCCGCCCCGAGATTCGGGCGCGTGTTGACCTCTGGATCACGCGGACGGCGGGGATGGGCTCGGTGTAGGGAGTGGGTCCAGGAAGCGGTGGTTGGCGGGCGCCGGGCGTTCGGACGCGCCGAGAGCCGTGGCGGTGTGGACCGCGTCCAGTCCACGGCGCGCGCTCCTGATCCCGTGCTGGATTTGATCGTTCGCCGCTACTGTAGTATTCCAAAATGAAACCTCGTGATTTGAATATTACTACCGTTTTGCAGCAGGAATTCCTTCACTGCTTCGAAGGCACTTTTTTCTCTGGAAACCCGATGGCAGAAGTTTTTTTTATGCGAAGGCTTTCATGGCTAGCTTTATTTATATCTATATCTATAGCCCTATATCTATATCTATACCTACTATTAAAACGATGATGGCTTCTTCCTTCGTTTTTTTCGTCCGGTTATATTTTTCGTACGTCCGTCAATCTGTTATAGGGTTCGTACGTCGCTCGACGTCTCCTCTCCTCGTTCGATTTTAAAAAACAATCGTATGTCGATCCTTTCCTCGATAACTCTTTGGTTACTTGGGCCTGAAATTTCGTACGTAACCATGTACCGGCAGCCACGCCAGCCCATCGAACTAGCCGCAAAATAACATGGGCCTTCTCTTATGGCCGAGTGGGCTTTCTTATCTTAGGTCTTAAAGAAAGAATAAAAAATTGCTACAATTCAGAATCGAACTTTGGTTCTCCTCTAATTCTTTCGGCCTGGACAACCAACTGAGATAAACATATTACATGAAAAATAGTCCCACCTCGCAATTTTAAACACAATCAGACCTATTAATATACCCGCCGCCACAGTAATTAATAAACAGCCGTGAAAAAAGGCGAGCTAATTAAACGGATAGGGTAATTATTGTGGCTAAATAGATGCGGCTAATTCATAGGAAGGATTGTGTGGGCTCGGCAGAATATTTGAATGGATGGGATCCTTAATAAGGCAAGGAAGGATTGTGGTGAGCTTGGCAGAATATTTAAATGAATGGGATCCTTAATAAGGTAAGAAAGGATTATGTGCGGCTAATAATTAAAAGGAAGGATTTGATTGTGGGCTGAATATTTGAAAATGATTGAGGAGGATTGTGTGATCCTTAATATAAGGAGGATTCAAACAGGTGGGATCAATAAGGAAGGCTTGTGTGAGGCTACTAATAAAAAAGGAAGGATTTGATTGTCGTTTGAATATATTAAACAGTTGAGGGTGCACACAGTCACATACAAATGTTGCTTTGTAGGGATAGAAAATACGAACGCGGCTAAAATATTGACATATTTTTCATGTTGTATTTGTATATTAATTAATGAGTTTATTGCTTTAAGATCTTCGTGGGGAAGGGAGACTCGCGAAGCGGCATGGTACAATATGATGATCAAACTCATAGTTATGGGATTAATCACGTTCGTCATGAATAGGTGGACAAACGTGACCACCATTGACAATGGTGACGAAAAGAAGAATTACCCATAGCAATGGGCCTCTAGAAATGTACATTTTTTGTTCCTCCAGTTGCAACGATGGGCACCGGTTGTGTCGACGCTAACAACAATTTGTCCCGTCAATCTCAACAGGCCCAATAATAAAGGAAAATCGCATGCTACTGAGTTAATTAAAGTCAATGAGCCCCAGACATATCCATTATCTTCTTCCATAAATATATTATTATGTCAATCAACCGTGTGATCTCATTATTTGTGATTTTATTAATATTAATTTTATTTATAGAGATAAGTCAGTACGTCTTCTCCTTATTAGTTGATCATATGTATCATCCTTTCACAATTGAAACACATGTTTTTAGGACCTCTAGAGCTT
>CBMN010125773.1:0-10607 GCA_000582825.1 Hordeum pubiflorum | reverse complement strand
TAAGTTAGCCACTCAAATAAATGTTTAGTGCTCACCACGGTCCCGACGGAGACTACATCTTGTACTCGTAAGTTAGCCACTCAAATAAATGCTTAGGGCACACACGCAATACAACCCTGAAGAACTTTCACGTCGACCGGGCGCACACCACGGTCCCGACGGAGACTACATCTTCTTTATGCCCCTCTCACTTGGCTCGGCTCATACCATCGTCCACGGCTCGGCACATACCGGCGCACATCTCCTTTTATATGTGAACTCACGCAGATACTAGCCGGCCACACCGGGGGGAGGCGTTTTGGCTCCCGAATGAACAGTAACGCGAAAAAAAATACTAAATGTTTTTAAAAAATTCTGAAATTTTTTGTGGATGTTCGTGTTAGTGTCGCAAGCATGCTTGACAATTTTCATGTGAAACGGAGCGGCAGTTTTTCATCGGTGAAAAAAACAAATTTGGGGTGACATTTTGGGATAACATTTGATGTTCAATTTATTTATTTATTTTGCATAGCCCAAAATGCTTAACTTTTTGTCTCAAAATTTGCAGCTAGCATTTGGATATGACTAAGATCACATAAAAAATTTGTCATGATTATTTTAACATTTGAAAAAAAAAAATTGGCCCCGGGAGCATGTGCTCCCGGGAGCCAAATTGAGTTTCCGGCCACACCGGCCACTAACACAACTAACTAAGCCGCGAAGTACATGCACTCCTTCGTGCACGCAGCTAGATGGTTGCAACCAACCAACCCAGATTTTGTGCCACGCCTACGTCGCCAACCAAGTCCTACATGCATGCACGATCCACCACTTGCGCAGCTTCACAAACAGCCACATGACCTTGCCACGAGTGCACATGCAGAACTGCCGCACGGAGACTCGAAGACTCCACCCGTCACGGCCAGACGTTCGCTAACGCACACGCTAAGTCAAGATTATGGCTAACAAACTGTACAGAAACCTCCTTATCATTATTGAAGACAGTCTCAAGATGCATAAATTCGTTGTCTTTACTGAAATCCCAGATGCATAAATTCGTTGTCTTTACTGAAATCCCAGACACGAGCCACGAGTGCAAGGACAGTGACGCATCTCATAGATGGACTAAGGTGCCACAAAGCAAAGTGACCTGAAATTCCACACATATAGTCAATAACCTCATGCGCTATGAATGCGAATCAAATGTGTAAAATGTAACTAACTGACCTGAAGCAGAGGCCAGCTTAAAAAATATCCATGAGTAATCATTGCTGTTGTAGAGTGGATCACCTGGAGCACATGGCTTCAATGTTATAACCAATTTGTACTTTCTCCTTCCATTCTTTCCTAATTGATAACAAACAAAGCTCTTGCTTGTGCTGCAAAAAAGAAAAGAAAGATAAGACCAGTGAGATGAAGGGGTCAAGACTTCCTGTACTTTTTGGTTCATATTTATGTACCTGTTTAGAGCTATAACGATGAACATGCTAATCTCCAGGAAGTAAACACGTAGGAACCATTAAACAACATCGCTTCTGGTAGTACTTAACTGTGGTATTGCCATCTCTATTCAGTTCTCATGTTTGCAGGCTGTACAATGCACACCTTATATTATTTTGTGTAGAGGTGCCATTTGCTTGTGAGGAAGGAACTAAGAATGGAGAGTAACCATTTATTTACTTGAGATCATGTGCACTTAATTGTTTCTTGTTAGTGTACTTCTAACATAGCTTGAGATTTCATGCACGAACACCGATGTTTTTGATTCTGCAGTAAATTGCCGAACCTTTTGAACGTAATACCATACATTTTTCTCATTTATTTCCCTCTCTTTTGGTTTCCAGGTAGCAACAATTCATATGCAATCTAGCTTGCAATCTGGATTTATATTTCCCCTCACTCGCTTTTATGAAGGAAAGCCTAGACATGCAGAATAGAGCCTTTGAATCATCTACTCGATAACATGCAAACATATTTAAATTTTATTTGAACCCTAATTAGTATCTCCCATGTACTTTCAGTACTTACAATATGCTCTTCAACTTACCATATGTTCTTTTCCTGCATTTTTTCGTCTGCAGCAGATTAAGGGACTAAAAGCAAACTAATGGCTATATATGTAGGGGTCAGCTAATTGACATCCGTAATTTTCCTTTTATGATCATATATATTATATTTCTCTGAATCATGTGGACCATTTTCATATATGAATAGTGAAGTGATACATGAAGGTAACATTAGGCACCACAATTTTTTGCTCTGTATTTGCGTGTGCCTATGTTGTTATCGGGGTACAAAATCCTGATATAATTTCTCGATGTCCCGCTAACCGATTTCGCATAAAATGTTATTGAACCTCACAAGCTAGGCATATAGCACTATTATCTATGGAGGTAATGTTAGGTAAGGCATGGAGTGTATCCATGGAATTTTGCAAGAAAGAATGGATTGTGCGTCATTGGCACTCAGAAGGCTGCATCAATTTTGGCTTCATGCAAAGAAGCAGAACAATCGGATGCCAAATGGACAAATGGTGCAAGATGACGACGACGACAAGGAGTTGGAGGTGGCACCAGTGAGGCAAATGGCGGTCAAGAATGGCGAGTACAAGGGCAATCGAAGAATGCCAAACCCGTCGACCACCCTAAGGTCCAATCCATGTTTGACGCATGAGAGGAAAGGCTATAGACTTTAAGAGCCACAACTTTTTATACAAGATACAATTATGATCATGGATACTTCTGTTATTTATCCTCTGTTTAACAAATTTGCTTTTGGCCTGATGTTTGATTTGCCAACACATAATTGCTACAGGAATTAACAACACATGAGCATAAGCGTATCCATTTCCATAGACCTATAATTCGAGTTGAAGATTCGAAATTATTCTTGATGTTTATTAAATAACATTAATGTAGATATTGGTATGTTGTTTTTGATCTTTGCACTTTTATTTAGATCTCTTATGATTTATTGAATTACGATGGTTTGTAAAGGGGTTGGTGCCCATGGTCCCTATGACGATACACACTCACATAACTCCCCATCATAAACACATAAACATTATAATAAAACCATCTAATTCTGAGTTGAAATTAAACCACCATAATATGTTACGTAGTCTGTTGACAAGTAAAATTGATCCATGTATACATGTTGATTCCAAACAATAAAGCGTAGAAACGGACGGACGCATCCTCAAAGAAAAAAAAGAAACGGACGGACGCAGCATCGCTTTGATTTCACCTTGAGAAACACAAGTCGAACCCGTGGTCGCTTCGCTTCCATCTTCTTCCTGCTCCCACCTCCGCAATAACTATCACGCCAGCGGCGGGAGCGACGCGGGCAGCCAAGAAAACGCTACACGAGCAGCCGCCACCGGTCAGGCCACCAGCGCAGCCCTCGCCTACAAGAACCCCCCAACCCTAACCGCGATGGCTATTTCCTCTTAGCTCTCCCATCCACCATTTTGTCTTCCTTCTCCTTCTTCTCTTCCGTTCCGCGTAGACTGACCAAGGAGCGGTCGGATGGGTAGATGGGAGGCGCTCGTCGCTATTGCGGTCGTGGCGGTATTTCTCGCGGCGTCGGCCGGGAAAGTGGACGCGGCTAAGGCGGCGGCCAAGGGGAAGTACCGAGCGCTGTTCAACTTCGGGGACTCACTGGCTGACGTTGGCAATCTTCTGATAGCAAACGGCGTCCCAGACAACCTCACCACCGCGAGGCTGCCTTACGGGCAGACCTACTTCGGCAAACCCACCGGCCGGTGCTCCGACGGCCGCCTAGTCATCGACCACCTGGGTGAGTGCCCGGTTTGATTTGGTTATTTCTTGCTTGCTTTTCTTGATTCCTCCGAGATTCGGTCCTGATGGGTTTCCTGCGCTTGGTCGGTTATTGCAGCGCAAGAATTCGGGTTGTCGCTGCTGCCGCCGTCCAAGGCCAATCACTCGGACTTCAAGCACGGGGCCAACTTCGCCATCACCGGCGCGACGGCGCTCGACACGCCCTACTTCGAAGCTAGGGGCCTCGGTGCGGTCGTCTGGAACTCCGGTGCCCTCATGACCCAAATCCAGTGGTTCCGTGATCTCAAGCCTTTCTTCTGCAACTCCACCAAGGGTAAATGTCAAAATCCCACCTTTGCAGCTTTGTAGGTGATGGATTGTGAAATAATTGGGAATTTGCTTGTTAACCTTTCGTGCTCGTGATGTTTTTGCAGAAGAATGCAAGGAGTTCTATGCCAACTCGCTGTTCGTTGTCGGCGAGTTTGGTGGCAACGACTACAATGCGCCCCTGTTTGCAGGCAAGGGCCTTACAGAGGCCTACAAGTTCATGCCGGATGTCATCCAGGGCATCTCCGACGGCGTCGAGGTAGTGATTGCTTCTTTAAGTTATTTGTTCGCTGTCACATTGAATGTACTTTCAACTTTAATTGTTCATGTATGGCGCAGGAGTTGATCACTGAGGGGGCAGCGGATCTTATTGTGCCAGGGGTGATGCCCACTGGGTGCTTTCCTGTGTACTTGAACATGCTCGATATGCCAACCCACGAGTATGGCTCCCGGAGCGGGTGCATCCGTCAGTACAACACGTTCTCATGGGTGCACAATGCACATCTTAAGAGAGCACTAGAGAAGCTCCGGCCCAAGTACCCCAATGTGCGGATCATATACGGCGACTACTACACACCAGTTGTCCAGTTCATTCTTCAACCTGAGAAGTTTGGTTAGTTCTCAAACACTGAACTGTTAACTTTTGCCATAGCTAACTCTGGAAGCATCGGAATTTAGTGATTTGCAAATTGGTTGTATGCATATATTCATATCCTTGGTTAATAGATACAGCACTACTGAAATTGGCTTTCCTTAGCTAAGAGTTCTGTTGTTTTGTTCTCACTGATGTAATTGCCGCAGGTGGATCTTAGTGTGCATGTGCTTTTCTCTGTCTGGTGTAAAGTCAACTGTTACCCAGTCAGCGATTTCCCTCCGTTCGCCTTGAAGGCTTGAAAGGCACGCAATACATAAAATTAGATAGTTCAGATCTGGGCAGAGAGCAAGAAGTTCCTTAGCCTTCTATAGTAGATTGGAGCAGGTAGCATAATACAAAAATGGTGAACACAACTTGCAGCCACAAAGCACCTTACTCATATTCAGAGTATATTAGAAGCAAGGTTACTAATCCCATGCTCTAGGAACATTTATCTAGTCTGTAAAGGTGTACTAGCTATCACTTCAGTTACTACTACTTCAGAGCTTACCCAATTGTTAGTTTTCTGATTTAGTGGTCATGTGGGGCTAATAATTAGGATGGTTCCATTATGTACTCCAATCAGAACTTATACTACCTGCCATACTGTCACCTAGATTAAGGGAGTCATTTTTACATTTAGTCTTTTACAATGTTGTTTATGGGTTGTACAACCCACTGTAATATCCTTGTGACCTTAACTCAAAACACATATGTACTCCATGAACTGCAAACACATGTTTTCTATTATTAGAACATCACTTTTTTAACTGTGTATAGTTCTCCCAATGTTGTTAAGATAGGTTCTATTTCACAATGGAAAAAGTGTGTACCAAGTACAGTTTGTCATATACTAGTCCTTGTCTCTGGCCGTATAAGCGCACATGCATCCACATGCTGCAGTGATGACCACATACGGATTGAAGCAGCAACCCTGTAGATAACCTACAAGAAATTAGGAGCAGACGATCTGTTAAAAAAGGTCACTCTGGCTTTCATATTGCCCTGAGAATGGCACAAACTCCCACACGAATTTTGGCCCTTCAGCTTATGGTGAAAACCACCCAACCAGTTTCCAAACAAATTTGGAATACTGGTTGGTGCGCCAGATAACGTTAGTAAATATCCATAACAAAAATAAATGATGAATTGTCTCCTCATGATCACAAAAATAAGTTTTTTTTTCTACCATGCTAGTTATGCTTAGCAAGATCTTTGGTAAGAACTACCGCCCTGTGCAAAAACGGCATTACAACTTTGATGTTGTAATGTTTTCCAAATATGTTTTCTGGGAAAAATAGGTCCAGAATTCCCCAAGAATAGAAGCCAGCGAATCTTCTTTTCTGAACACAATATTATACAGGGTCGATTATTGTGGAGCTAACGGAGTGTCATCCAACCAGCCATCTTCCCAAGAACTCATCAATTCGCCATCACCAACCTTGGAACCTCTCTTAGAAAAAGATGACTTAACCTTCATCAAGCCCCTCCAAAACGGTGAATTGGTAGGCTTAGCATCTTCTGGGGATGATGTTTTGGAGTTCAGGTATTTGTTATGCAACTACTCTTGCCAAACACCTTTCTCTTAAGTAGCTTATACAACCATTTACTGAGTAAGCACTTGGTTTTGAGTAGGTTTTCAATGCCCAATCCACCTTGCTCCTTAGGCCTACACAAAATGTCCCATTTAGCAAGTTTGTACTTCCGCTTCTGCTCCTTGCATTGTGAGAAGAACCTAGATCGATAAAAGTTTAGCCTTTCCAACACCCCTTTAGGTATTTCAAAAACCATAGCATGAACATCGGTAGACTAGAAAGGACAATGTTATTCAGGGTAAGTCGCCCTCCATATCACAAAAGCTTACTCTTCAGCCCGCTCAACATCTTTTCGAAGCGGTCTTCACTAATTTTCCATTCCTTGTTGATGAGCTTACGTTAATGAACAGGAATTCCGAGGTACATAAATGGAAGGGATCCCACCTCACAGCCAAATAGTTGCCTGTACTGACTCTCCTTTTGGCCTTATGAAAATAGAACCGCCATTGAACGTAAGAAGCCACTTGTTGCCTCCATTCAGACGTAAAACCTTTCATGCGAAGGGCTTGTTGAAGGATATACCGCTTTACTTTGTCGTAGGCCTTTCCAAAGCCCACCTTAAAGATGCTCATGGATTGTCTGATATAGGACAATCACTCCCTCAAGAACACGAAGAACACGAGGGGAAAACATGAAGAAATCAAAAGGGAAAACACTCTATTGGACACGATTCACTCCAAGTACTCCTCAAATCACAAGCAATACAAGAGGTGCATCAAGATCCAAAGACAACAAGGGAAATAAAGATGCAGGGTAGTTCATCCAAATCTCTAGGAGAGATGGGTCTTGAATCCATGGGTGGATCTTCCCTAAAAGGGGTCTTGAATCCCTAAGGATCTTCTCCACTGGAGGTCTTGAACTCCAATGGAGTGTCCCTCTCTCAAGAGGAATCCCACAAGGGGAGATACATGAGCTAAGCTCTAATGTCTAGATCTAATCTTAGCTATCCCTAAATGAGGAGGGGTATATATAGGTCCAAGGCATGAGGGGGTAAGTAGGGGCGATATGGTAATACATGGGCAAAGCCCAACAACTGCCCCCGTGTGCACGGGGTAAGTGGAGCCTATGCGCACGGGGTATCCAGAGAGCTGGCGGCCTAGCCCGTGTGCATGGGGTGTGTACCGTGTCCTGTGGGCACGAGGTCCAGAGGCCCGTGCGCACGGGGTAGCCAGAGGCCGTGCAAGTCGTTGCCGTCTCGTGGACTCCCGTCGGTGCTTGCTGGAACCTTGCCTTCTTCTTGACGGTTCTGTCCGTGCTCCAAGCTTCCCTCTTGGATGGTGTAGTCGTTCTCTTTCGCATGAACTCCTCCTCGCCATGTGTGAAGCTCCGATAACACTTCATGCACACGAGAGGAGTGTCAAGTAGTATACCATTCTTGAAGGGATGAAGTGAACACGTGTAAAGGAGCTAATTCACCTTTATGTATGTGACGTAGGTGTGGCACGTGTCACTTGCCAAACGACTCTTGACATGGTGATGTCCTTAGGATGATCTGCATCATCCCCTCCCCCTTGGGAAAAGATCTGACCTCGGATCGAAAACCAAATCACCATGGGAAAGGGATGTCGATGCCGTGTAGAAGTGGACGATCACCAAGCATTCATCATCTTGAAGCTCGAAATGGGTACTCTCCAATGTCGCACCATCTTGTGATTCCTTCAAAAGGAGCAAGGACAACAAACACTTGGAAAAACAAATATGGTCAGCGTTAGTGCAAAACCAAGCATTCAAGCTATGATTCACCCATCACGTGTCGTCATCATGCATAGCATAAGGTGTGACAAAGAAGTGTGGCGTGTCATGTAAGCATATCAATTGAGCACAATCAAAGGCATCATGCACAAAGGCAAGAAGCAAGAGCAATCTATAGGGCCAAGCATGCAAATGTGAGGTAGTGTAGCTAATGTGCATGACAAGTGAACAAGCATCTACCTCAAGGTCATAGCATGCATGCACAAAGTGCTCATCAAAACATCTATGGTAGGCACATAAATCATTCACAACACCAAATATAATGAGGTGTCTAACCACATGGGGCAATCAAAAGTGCAAGACAATCCAAGCATAATGTGCATAGGGTGTGGTGAAAATAATGTGGCACTCAACACAATTGAAAGAGAAAGTGTTCATCATGTGTGAGGCAATCAAGACAAGCATGTAGCAATCAATGGGGCATGGCATATGTGAAGAAGTAACATTGTTGCAACCAAACATGTGATAGGAGCAATTAATCCACAAGTTGGATGCAACACACGAGGCACATATATCACGAGGAATGGACAAGTGGCAATCATGAATGAAAACAATTTCTCCAACATGGGTGCAATCAAGTGGTCCAAGATGACCAATATATGTCATGGTGCAAGCAACACATGAAGTATGATACAGAATATCCTTGCTCAGGGTTTGGGAGTTTTCGAAAGAGAAGGTTATTACCTTGAAAGTGTGTCCTTGTGCATCCTTCATAATGCCAAAGTGGTAGGAAATGCGGTGTAGAAGCGCGTCGGTTCAAAGTGGCTCGTGGGAAGTAGAAGTTGACACGATGTCGAAAGATCCTACACATGCACACAACAAGGTAAAGAATGTATGTGCAGGGTAGATAAACACATCATCCATCATGATGATTCTCTTCTCTTGCACATAACCATTAGACGCAAAAGTGCATGAATAATATGATGTAACAATGGTGATATTCATGGCACTAGGCATATGGTGCAAAGAAGGAAGACAAGCATGCTCCACATGAAAGATGGCAAAAGATCCACACGTATGGGAGGAAGCTATGGAGGCAATCTCATTAGCAAGACTAAAATCATTGTTGCGCTCAATACATGGCAATTCATCTAGCATGAGAGATGCAACATATGGAGCAATTGGACAATATTCAATAGTAATCATGTGCAAAGCAAGGAAATGGATGCCATCAATCACATGAAACGTGCAAGTATGGATCATCGGTAATGCAACATAGGCAAGCATATCTATCATGGCATGCAAACTGGTAGTGCGAAGATGCAACATACTAGAGGAAGTCATGGCAATCATGTCATGTGAGCAAATAACAGGCATTGGTAATGGGCATGACATATCGCAAGCACGAAAACAAGGCATGGTCAAAGTATGATCATAGGCATGGGGCACAAATCAAACATGGCAATAACAAACTTCTCCACTAAGCATGCAAATACACATATAAGTACTAGAATCATGGGGCATGTATATTACAATGCATGGGTCACCAAAGCATGGCATCCAAATGGAAATAAACATATCATGCAAAGTGAACATGGCAATATGGGCATAATATATGTAATGAACAATAATCCATAACCATGTGAGGGCCATGTAGAAGGAGTGCGCGAAAGCTTTTCGCGAATAGAAACAATGGAGGATAAGCACTCCATGGTAGCGCACATCTTAATTGCTCCCTAGAGCTCGTTTCGTCAACTCGTGCGCTTGCGAGGTTGACAAGGAGTCATGCGTACCTAGACGACAAGGAGACACATGAAACAAAGTGTGTGCGTGGTAAATGTGCACGTGAGAGTTAGCACAAGATAGGCAATGCTCAGAGAAATTTGAGGCACGATAGAGAAATATGGCATCCATCATGAAAGAATAGTTGTTATGTATAACAAAGATGGGGGCACAAATTGAGCATGCAAGTATATGGCACATCAATAGCATGTTTATTCATGGGGAGCATATTGTGCACACAATCGTAGGAGTCATGCAATGCATAGGATGGGTCAAAATCTCCTAATGTGTATGAGGAAACTATGGGGGTCTCATATGCAATAGCGGAAGCATAATATGGTGAATACTGACAACATGTCAAACAATACATGTCTGAAGCTAGGTGGTCATGGCATGACATATGAGAGAAATGATGCAAGGGAAGCATACCAATATCATCACAAGAAAAAGAAAATGCTGGTAACCATGGGCTTGCCATCTATGTCATATGTGCAAATTGGGTTTATTTTAATGGCATATGCTTAGTTACTACGATGAGATTGCAAATATGACATATGGGTGATCTCATGCATATCATATGACAAGTCAAGCGGATTGTCAAACATGATGTGACCGAGAGAATTATCACAAGAAATCCTATGGAACATGGCATCACAACTAATAAACTCCACATGGAAATGATCAAACTCATCATAAATGGCTAATAAATCATCGCATGGAAAAATCATATTAGTGTGGTGCATGGCAATAGGTAAATCATCATGCAAGCAATCATTGTCTACTAGTAGGACAAGAGCATCACATTCACCTATGTTACCT
>CBMN010124735.1:0-11340 GCA_000582825.1 Hordeum pubiflorum | reverse complement strand
TTTCTGAATTCCAGTAGTGATATTATCAACACACCACCATCCATGATCCAGACAAGGTTAGATTTAAGGGATATCACAATATTCAGGGTTTTTTAGGTATACTTTTGCTGAATTACTGTGGAAATATAATAAATGGCAATGACTAAGTACTTTTATCTAGAACATAAACGAGGCCTGCCATGGCGCCGCGCCATTTTGGGCGCTAGTACGTACCTATAAATGAATACGTACACTATATTAAAGCGGCTAAGCCAGGCTCGCTCCTGTGCATTTGCCATTAAGCGAGAGCTGTCTGTGCGTTGACACGTGTTTCTTTGTTTTTTTCCTTTTTACATTTTACTGCTCATTGATATAGGAGATAAGGCCCAATGAAATAACTAAAAAAATGTTTCCTTCGTTTTATACTACTTCCTTCTTTTCTAAATATGAGTTTTTTTAATGACTTCATTACAGACTATATACGGATGTAGATAGACATATTTTAGAGTGTAGATTTATTCATTTTGCTCAGTGAAAGATTTCACTACGAATTATATACGAATATAGACAGACATACTTTAGAGTATAGATTCATTCATTTTACTCCGTATGTAGTTCGTAGTGCAATCTTTAAAAAAACTTATATTTAAAGATTCCACTATGGACTACATATGGATGTATATAGACATATTTTAAAGTGTAAATTCATTCATTTTGTTTCGTATGTACTATAATGAAATCTCTTACACGTCTTATATTTAAGAACGGAGGGAGTAGTATGGACTCAAGCCTGCTAAAGCTGCTCTAAAACGATCCATCTGAATCTTGGAACGATCCCAGGTGCCATGTGAAAATTCGCTGGGTAAATGAGTTTGATTATTTTCTTCTCCAATAAAAAGTTGTTGTGTCCATGACCGGTGGTGCCACCGCCCGCCCCGTAGGTAGAGCGAGCGATCGCCCCTCCACGTCCACGGTGCACACCCAGCGATCCCCCAACGGGAATGAGACGCTCCTCCGCCGACAGCGCGGGCCCACCGGCAACGCCGCCCCACGCATCAGCCCGCACCACTCCCGGACAACACGGCAAAAGCGCGACACTGCCCGCGCGGGCCCACCTCCCCCCGCCGCTGCGCCTCGTCGAGGAGCATCTCCTCCTCCGACGGGTCAATCCGACCGTTGGAGATCGAGCGGCAGCAGCACCGACCGACCGACGCAAGGGAAAGGAACCCCCAACAAAATCGCCGAACCCAGGCCCCAGCCCATGCCCAGCTCCACCCCCAACGCGCAGCACACAACACAGAGAGACAGCGCGCACGCCACGCCGCCTCCCCTCCCTCTCACCTCACACCTCCGGCGGCGGCGGCGACGGGCCAGAGAGGGGCCGGCCGGGGAGGGAGGGAAGGAAGATGATGATGCCCACGGGCGGCGAGTCCAGGTCCCCGGTGCGCGCGCTGCGCAGGCTGGCCGGCTCCCTCCTCGCCGCCGCGCGCCTCCGCGGCTCCTTCAGCGCATCCAAATGGTGCGTCCCCCCGCCCGCGTCCTGTTTGTTTCTTTGTTTTCTCGCGTGCCGGCGGAAACTAACTCGCTGGCGGTGGTGCTGGTTCGTTGGTGCGCAGCAAGACGGAGGCGCGCATGGCGGCGGCGCGCATGAAGCTGCTGCGGAACCGCCGGGAGGCGCAGGTGCGCAAGATGCGCGGGGACGTCGCCGCGCTGCTCCGCGACGGCCGCGAGGACACCGCCCGCATCAGGGTACGTCTTCCCTTCCTAACGCCAACGCCGCATCTTCTCTCCTGTATCATGCATCTATCGATTGCTCTGTTTCCGTGCGCGTCTGTTCGCCGCATAGATTGGGGTCGCCCGTCGCCGCCGTTCCGTTTAGCTTAGGCATGCGTTAGGGCTTCCGGTTGCCGTCCTCTGCTGAGTCCCGCGGCCGGTGGCGAATCCAGATATCGCTAGCGCATCCTTGTCAGGAAATGCCTTGCTGATTCGGACGGACAGGATGGGGAAAAAGATTTCAGACATACAACATTTTGATCGAATTGATACACAAGAGATTATAACTTCCTTAAATCTGGTGTATCCTCTTTTACTCTACCTACATACATTCGAGATAAGGAAACTTCTGATTATCTTTTAATGCCCCACACGATTCAAGGCTTTCTATTTATACCCAACCGTGTTTACTGGATTTTGACTCTAGTTCATTCCTGTACAACTCAGGCAGGTCAGAGTGCCGTTACATTCCAGCCTAAATCCAGCATTGAATAACGCATTTCCCCTGATTATTTACTCTCTTTTTACGAACATCCGTACTAAACTAGAATATGTGCATGCTATACATGTCACAAAAAGATATGTACACTCTACTTCAAATCAAGGTGCATCAGTGTACATACATTTGTGTCCTGCACATGCTCAATTGTGTTCTTCCGTTTGTTTTGTACCTGACATGCATTAGCTCATCATAGTGATTGGGGTCACCGCCATTTCGTGTAGGCATTGGAGCTTTGAGTTGCCTTTCTGGTGCTCCACCCACTGTGGATCTTGAGACTCATGGTAAAGATATATCTGTAGCGCAACAATAGCAAAAAGGGGGACAAAATTAGGGAACCAGTTTCTGACATAAAGTTTCTCTGAAAAAATACTGATAATTCAGACATAGAAGCCTTGATGCGGTAGAGATTACAGAGATTTGAGATAAGGGAACTTTTTAACTATTCTTTAATTTCTTAAACAAAGCAAAAAAAATCCATATATGTCCAACCATGTTTAGTGGGTCTTGACTATAGGTAATTTCTGACAAATCAGACTGCCGTTACACTTTTCTTCATGAGAAAAAAAGTTTGGTTGCTACTTTTGAGTCCAATCCAACATTGAATCATTTCCCCTAGTTATTGGCCTTTGTAAATTAAAAGTTGCACATGTTTATGTACGTGTTTAAGAAAAGGATATATGCAGATGGTACTGGACAATCAGAAAAATGCTGTCAATTAGTATATCTCAAATCAAGTTATTTGGTGTATTTCAGGTTGAGCATGTAATTAGAGAACAAAACACTATGGCGGCAAATGAGATTATTGAACTTTTCTGCGAACTGATTGTTACACGGCTTCCCATCATTGCCAAGCAGAAGTATGTATCTTGCAACATTTCCTTGCTTTCAGAATTATTTGTACTGAAAACCAGGACCTAAACATGTGCTACTTGCCAACCTTTTTCTTCAGGGAATGCCCAGCGGACTTGAAAGAAGGTATCTGCAGTTTGATATTTGCAGCCCCAAGGTGCTCTGAACTCCCTGAACTCACTCGGATGCGGGACCTTTTCGAAAAGAAGTACGGGAAAGATTTCGTTGGGGCTGCAGTTGACCTGCGCCCAAATGCTGGTGTTAATAACCTTGTAAGTGTGTGTGTTTCATTTTTTTCTGCAAAGTCATTTGTTGTCACTACTGCATATATTTTCTGCTCACTACTGAATTCGATGATGTCCTTCTGAAGCTAATTGAGAAGCTGTCAGTCAATAAGCCGTCTGGGCAAACTAAGCTGAAAGTTCTCAAGGATATAGCAAGGGAGCATCAAATTGATTGGGATACGAGCGAGGCTGAGCAGGATCTTCTTAAACCTGCTGAAGAGCTGATTGTATGTACTACTAAAACTGTAACGCGCATACTTTTATTTTCCATGCTTTATAGTCTTGAAATAATAATAGGCTTAACTTCTGAGCAGCAAGGACCTAGTTCATTTGGTGAAGCTTCCAAAATGCCCGTGAAGACTACGCTGTCAGTAAATTTTGTGCGACCCAATCCATCTAATTACAGGTTTCTAACTCCTTCCCTACATAACAGTACAAATGACGCAAACCATCTCTTGTTGTTCTCATTTACAGTTCTGGATACGCTGATGAATATGATGATGATGATAATAATAATAATGTCGGGGGTGCCATGCAATTCAAGGATGCAGCTTCAGCTGCTCGAGCAGCTGCGGAGTCTGCTGCGCAAGCAGCGTCTGCCGCTAAGGCTGCAGCCAACCTTGCCAACCAGAACAACCATTCATCGGACGAAGATGATGATGATGACGAGGACTGGAAGACGACTCTTCACGAGTCCACTCATTCCAGCAGACGCCAATCGATGAGCAACTCAAGCAGAACCTCCAGGAAAGAAAATGCATCCACCTTCGACGAAATGAATAAGCTCCGAGGAAGCACAGGTAGGAGGTTAAGCGGGTCGAACCACATGGAAGATAAAGACCCGGACCTGCTGCAGGATCTGGGTACTGGCAGGACGCGAAGAAGGAACAGCCGTGCTGCTAGCAAGGTGCACTCGGAGATCAAGTTTGATGATTCCGACGCGGAGGACGGCAGCGACGCCGAGATACAGTCCTCCCTGGAAAGGCGTCCTCCACGAAGAGAACATTACCCAGGAAACGGTCACCAAGAAGAGAAGGAGCCAGAGGACAGCGATGACTTCCCTGAGCCGCCGAAGGCGAACCCGGGTTCCCGTGTCCATCCCAACATGCCCCTGGACTTCGAGACCCTGACCGCACGCTTCGAGGCGCTGAGGTCATCCGGGGGGAAGCTCCCTTAGCTCGCGCAGTGGAATCATGATGCTGAATCCTTTGCTGCGCCTATACAATGCCAGTACTTCTCTCGTGCGTTTGGTTTTGCAAGTGCTGGCTTGCCCCAAACTATTATTACATTCGTGTTGCTCCCAGGTATATAGGCTATATGAACTTGTGAAGTGAATGAGACTGGAAACTTTTTCTGTGATCTTCATTCGGTGTGCTAGAAACTAACTCTGCACCACCTGCAACCGGCTTTATCTCTGAAGAACGTTACATGCTTGTGCATACAAGTATATAGTTTATCTCATCGTTCGCCTTGTAAGAATCTGTCCTGCGTTTACATTTTTTTTCTCGAAATGGCAGTTATCGTGTATTCATTAAGAAGAAAAGAGTTGCTCAGTTAATTAAGGAAAACCGAACGAAAACCAGATTGCCCAGTTAATTATGGAAAACCGGGCGAAAACCGTTACAACCAGGTCAAGCCCACTCTCAAAGACGGAAACACATAGGGCAAAGCCCACCCTTCTCTCGAGGCCGCCGCCTCGACATCCACTGCTCCGATGCGCCTTGCGCACTCAACCGACACTGCCTTTCGGGGCCGCCGCCCCGACATGCCACCGCTCACCCTCGAGCAGCAACGCCGCACGATACAACAATCCGCAACCCACACTGCTCAGGACAACCGCACGCAGACCACGAACGTCGCACCACATCCGGGGCCGCCGCCCCGACATGTCACCGCTCACCCTCGAGCAGCAACGCCGCACGATACAACAACCCGCAGCCCACACTGCTCAAGACAACCGTACGCAGACCACGAACGCTGCACCACATCCGGGGCCGCCGCCCCGACATACCGTCCAACTGCCCCCGCTGGGACACGTCGACCGAGCCGACAACCTTGCCACCCCGGTAGCTCAAGGTCCTCACCCAAGCCAGAACGACAAGCAGCCCTACCTCCTTGAGCTGTCGCCGCACCGCTGCCCGAGGTCGCCGCCTCGGCTCTCAATAGAAGATCTTGGAGCCGCCACCCCGGCATACACCGCCCATGAAAACGGAAGAGCCCCACACAACATCCAAAGGCTGACCCATCAAAGCGACGCCTCCAAGAAGGTTACGACGTAACCGCCGCCGCCGTCCACTCCAGAAACTGAAGTTTAGGTTCTCACCCGGAGAGCCCAAGCACATGGAAGGAGAGAGGAAGAACTCTACGACGACGCCTCCAAGAAGGTCACGACGCCCGCAGGCGCCGACGTCGAAAGAGTTCAGGGTTCATTTCTGAGGAGCTCTACCAGTTTAAGGTTTAAAGTAGACTTTACTCTTAAAACATCTGCTCCGCACGTTAAGCCATTCTAGACCTTAACAAGCTAAACAGCGTGCAAATCACATGTATTGGCACCCATCTAGGTTACTTTTGGTATCGATGGCATCTAGATGTGGATTATTGGAAGCATTATTATGTTTTGGGAGTGCCTAACAAACATACGTATGTTTTTTATTCGGGCTCAGGTCGGGGTTTTTTTTCATTGCCGTGTTGACATCTCTCTTGATTTCAATTAGTCTAAAACCATCGGTTGCCCTCATGTTGCTAATACAAGCCGTGTTAAACTGTGAACTCTGATGATTCCATAGATGTTTTGAACATCAAGCTAAAAAGAATTAAGAAATTCTTCAAATGGTGGGGGGCAAACAAATTATGTCATGAAAAGATCAGGAAACAAGAGATTAGAGATGAGCTGGCCTCCATTGAAAATATTGAAGAAAGTGTGGGCTTGGATCCTAATATATTTTGCAAGAAAACTGAACATCTAGTTGAATTAAATGACATTCTGGTTGATGAAGAACTCTTTCTCCTACAACAATCTCATGAAAAATGGCTTTGGCAAGGGGATCGGAATTGTGCATACTTCCAAAAAATTGCTAATGGCAATAAACGGAAGAATACTATCCATTCCATGTGTGCAGGGGATATAGTTATCGAGGGGACCGGAAATTTGCTAAATCATGCTACTGAGTTTTATAAAACTATGTTCGGGCCTGCCCCTGCCAATATGTTTCAACTGGATCCTGGGATTTGGGGAGAGGACGAGAAACTTAGTGAAGCCAATAACGAACTCTTAAATAAACCCTTCACAGAGGAAGAGGTGAAGCATGTTGTGTTTTCGATGAAGAGTAATAGAGCACCAGGGCCGGATAACATACCTGCCGAGTTTTATCAATGTTGTTGGAACATTGTAAAAGCAGATGCTATGAGGCTGTTTGTTGCTTTTCATGAGGGTTCGCTGGATGTGCAAACACTGAATTATGGCATCATTACTCTTCTCCCAAAGATTAATGGTGCCACTAAGATTCAACAATTCAGACATATTTGTCTCCTAAGATGTCCTTATAAACTGATTGCTAAAGTGCTTGACAATAGGGTTACCCTGTTTTCTGACAAGTTGTTTAGTAAACATCAGAATGCTTTCGTTAAGCAGAGAAATATCATGGATGGTATTCTATCTTTACATGAAATCTTACACCATACTCATGTTAATAAAAAAGTTGGGATTGTCATTAAGCTTGACTTCGAAAAAGTCTACGATAAGGTGAACTAGGATTTTCTCCTTAAGTGCCTTGAGACGAGGGGGTTTGGCCCTGTTTGGTGCAATTGGGTGAAATGTATACTCCATAATGGCACTGTGAGCGTCAAATTAAATAATACCATAGGGCCATATTTCCAAAGTCACAAGGGTGTAAGGCAAGGGGATCCGATGTCGCCTTTTTTGTTTAATATAGCGGTTGAATGTTTGTGCAAAATGGTTTTGCAAGCGCAAAAGAATAAGATGTTTGTTGGTCCTGCTCCGGATTTGATTGAAGCTGGAGTGTCCATTCTGCAATATGCAGATGACACGGTTCTTTGCATTGAGCATGACTCTGAAAAAGCTTTAAATTTGAAACTGCTCCTTTATGTCTTTGAACTTATGTCTGGTCTGAAAATCAATTTTCAAAAGAGTGAAATCCTTTGTGTCGGGGGAGACGATGATATTCTCAAAACTTATGCTAATATTTTTTATTGCCAAATAGGGCATTTCCCTTTGAAATACCTTGGGGTACCTGTGAGTTATTCCTCCTTGAGAGGAGTGGACTGGGACTTTTTAGAGCCCAAATACATGAAAAAGTGTGATTCTGGTTTGGGGGACAATGCTTCATCAGGGGGGAGGCTCGCCTTGTTTTCGATACAGGGAATATATTAATATCGTGAAGATACTAATTACACCCAGCCTCTGCACCAACAAGATATCGAAAAGACATCAAGGATGCTCACAGGCAAGAAAAAAATAAAAATAAAGAGAAAAATAAAACAAAGACCCCGTCGCGGTGATGAAAGACTCGCAACAGCAGCACTCTAACCACCATCGGGGAGGCTCACCTTGTTGAATGCCAACTTGTCCAGCATAGCTTATTACTATATGTCTATGTTTCTCCTTTCTAAGTCTTTCATCGAAAAGATTGACAAGCATAAAGGAGATTTTTCTGGCAAGTCACTAAAAATAGGAAAAGATATTACCTGGTTAAGTGGGCTAGGATTTGTAGATCCAAATCCAAAGGGGTTCTTGGTGTTAAAGATTTACATAAACAAAATGTGAGCCTTCTCACCAAGTGGTGGTGGAAGTTGGAAACTAAGAAAGGATTGTGGCGGGATATTATCAATGCCAAATACTTTAGGAGGGACACTGTAGCTACTGTTAAATGGAAAATCAATGATTCCTCTTGCTAGAAGGCCATCTTGAAGGTGAAAACCCGTTACATGGCCGGGAGAAAGGTTGTGATCCACTCTGGTGATGTTGCTAGGTTGTAGAAAGATCCTCTTGGGGACCAAGCTCCCTTAGCTGATCAATTCCCTTGCCTTTTCAACATTTGCAACTTCCCAGATTGCAACGTTGATAAGTGTATGGGGGCTGATCATAGTTCCTTTTTTAGAAGGAGATTGGACCCTGAGCTTAGTGCGCAATGGACTCTTGTGGTGGACAGGGTCAGAGATTTGTGTGTGTCCAGTGAAAAAGATGCGGTTAAATGGACATTGGGTCCGAATACATACTTCACTACTAAGCATGTTTATTCCTTTTTAGAAAAAACATTGCTGGTTACAAATTCAAATGGATTTGGGATGCCAAAATTCCTTTGAAAATCCAATTTTTCTTATGGCAGTTATTTCAGGATGCTGTCTTGACTAGGGATGTTATGAAACGTCGAGGATGGAAAGGGAATCCTAAATGTTCATTCAGCAATGGGTGCGAAACGCCACAACACCTATTCTTTACATGTCCAGTTGCCAGGGTGGTGTGGATAACTGTTGCGAGTATGTTGGGCACTGATTTGTGTCCTGATAATGTGTGGCAAACGTACTCTTGGTGCTTTGCTTTCTTCCCTGGAGGGGAAACTTTATATACCGTTGGTCTGGCTGCTATATGTTGGGCGATCTGGACATGTCGTAACAGGGCTACGTTTGAGTTTAAGATCCTAAAAACTCTGTTTGAATGTGTTTTCTCTGCATGTGCTTTACTTCCTTACTGGGCAGGTTTGTTGAAACTAGAAGACGCTAATGACCCGAGGACTGGAACCAGACTGCTTAAGGAAAATGCATCAAAGATGATGCGGATTTGTGTTGCGGCTCAGGAGGGAATGGCGCGCTGATGATTTTCTGAGGTTTAGTGATCTGTTGGGTGCTCTTAATCAAACCGATGGTTTCGTAGTCTCATTTTCCTCCTGCGTGAGGTGTTTCAACTGCTGGTGCTCGCTTTGTGAGCGTTTTGCTTTAGAATTTGGTCTATTGTGCCCCCTGAATTTGTATAACAGTGTCGCCGGGTTTTCGCCCTGCAGTGAGTTATCTCGATGGCGAGTGCTCACAGTGGGTTTCCCGGTGATGCTTGAGCCCGCTTCTCCTTTCCCGTCTCCTTTACTGAACTGATGTATTTCCGTTATGTCAGAGTAATGGAAAGGGGCTATGCCCAGTTAAAAAAAAAAACGTGCTTACAACCATCCGCTGACGCAGCCAATGCTACCCCCATCTACCAGTTTTGGGAGCTATGATAGATGCGACCAATAGGCCAAGTAAAGTGTTGCTCGCTTCAATGTCTTGGCACATCCTCCTGTGTAGGGGAGAAAAATAAAATAGTACTCAATAATACATACAGAAAAGCAAAACTGGAAAAAATATTAGAATCAACGACTGATGATACTACTAGTGCAGATTGAGAAATTCTGATGTTATTGAGCATTGCTACGCAATTGATTGACAATAAATACATGAAAGCTGACTAAAGACCGCTGAAATAGATGGTTCATAAAAAAGGTTCCAGTAGCTTGAAGCAAACATACATACACACACACTGATAACTGACTGTTACCCTGACAACAACTATAACAAAGTAAAAACTGCGTGCGGCGAACAAATTATACTTCAGAAAATAAAAACATCCTCGCCCTCCTGACTAAACTCGAGCAAGTCTCTTGTTGATGATCATTATATTTTCAAACTCCACGAATGCACTGCGCCTGAAAGTGACTAGTACAGCATTGCCAACCCTTAGGTCCTTCCCCATCAGAAACTCCTTCACCCCTTCTTAAATTTCATTCGACCGTCCTTAAAAGTCTTGTACATGACAGTTCCCATGCGTTTTCCAGCCAGACCGCTCCCCGTGATATGCAGACCGGAAACTACCTTAAATGTTAATTTATGTGATGCCCGGTGATTGGCGAGTTACAACTTGTAATTTCGTGTAACTCCGTCAATGATTTTTTCTCACCGTCGGATCTAGGAAATCATCTAAAGATTTATTTTTCTAAGAAAAGGGTAGAATGGTAAAGCCGTAATCTATTCACTTCTTCCAAAGGGTTTGTCAGAACGCTAAAATCGTCCGTCCCCGAAGCAGACGCATATGTATCCATTTGCGGTTGCACAGCCGCCGCCGCCCGATCCGCCGTTTCGATCAAGCAATCCACCGGCGGGCACGATCCAGGCAAGCAACACTGGTCCGCCTCCCTGGTCGCTCCTGCCGCAAGGTTTCGGCCGGCCGACAACAACTGCAAATCCTCCGCTGCGGCGTGCCGAGTCCGCCGAGCCTCCCCTGCCCACCGCCCCCAACATTGCCTCCCTCCTTCGAGCAGCCGGTGACGGCCAGCAACGCCGGCCATCAGTCCGTGCACAGGTAGCGTCCAGCCCCCCCACCCCGCTATTTCTGAATTTGTTTTCCTCTGTTAGATGTCCTGCAACCTGTCTTCTCATCTTCAAGCAGATTGTACGTACAGGTGATAATATAGTGCACTAATTATTATATGTTGCTGTGCAGGAAATGATGGCAGCAAACTGTTAGCTACATCTGTATGTACAAGGGGGTTTCGTGGTAGGAAACTGTTGCGCTCGTGGTAAGCAACAGAGTGCAGTTTTGAGATTGTTTTCCTTCTTCTGTTGACACTTTTGAAGCACCTGAATCAGTCTTTTTTGTTTGCTGGTCGTCAGTATACTGTAGCATGTTCAGTAGTTGCAGGCAGTAGACTATATGGCTATGTAAACTGGATTTTGTCTGTACAAAGAAATCCTACTTGAGAGCAGTAGGTTAAATTCTCGAAAGTAAAAGCATGGGATGAGTTCCTAGATAAAAAAAAAGGTACGGGATGCCTGAATGACCTCAACATATGAATCAGTTTGTTTGAAAACAAGCTAGTTTTGTGTGCGTTCTTTACTGTATTTTCTGTTCACTTAGTTGAATTGTTGTACACTATAAAATATGTGTTGCATCTCTCTCTCTCTCTCTCT